>CAKALU010067808.1:10865-58125 GCA_916700995.1 Hozukius guyotensis | reverse complement strand
AAAACAAACAAAGGTAGGAAGTAAAACCAGACAAGACACAGGAGGAGTGAATTACAAAATAAAACAGGAAACTGGAATGAGAATATAAAAGAAACCAAACACAAACCAAAATCACATAAACAAATAACTAATAACAAAGACTGGCACAGCCAGAACATGACAGTTTAGTTGTATGGGAATGTAATTTGGAGGAGACAGGGTTGGTGTGCGTATGTGTGAGGACTCAAATGTCCCTCGGTAATTAATTTTTCCTCTTCATCTGTTTCTCTGCAGCTTCTCGGTGGACAAAGGAGCCTCTGCAGCAGGAAAGGTGAGATTTACAAGAAGTCATTTCCACTTTGTGTGTCTGTGTCTGTGTGTGTGTGTGCACACTAAACACAGGACTATCTGTGTGTTTGTGTGTTGTGTGTTTCTCTCGGGACATGACCATCTATCTATCCATCTATCTGATAATCTATTTGTCTGTCAGACCGTCTGTTATCTCCACCACTGGCCTGGAAAATGGAATTGAAGAGTGACAACGGGTCACTGGTGTCACTGCTTTGTCATTGATTGGGAATGACCGAGCCGTACCTGTCGAGTCTCACCTTTTACCTGTCTGAGACACATTTTAAAGTCTTGGCTAAGAAAAGCTAACGGATTGTCACAGTATCACACAACATGAGCATTTTTTTACAAATTTAAAGGGACCAAATACAAAAATAAATTTTGCTGAGAGGCGTGTATGAAGGAGCAAATTTGTCCTTTTTGTTTCAAGATCTGCCACTTCTATACAGGGAATCGCAGACTTTGATGCTGTCGAAGTGTTTTCACTTTGACTCGGCACTGATTGACTGCGCATGTATCCCTTCTCCTCTAGATTATGACTTTATAAACGTCATTGTTTTGCCGACTTTATTTAGCATATTCTGTATGTTCTCTTCGGCCCAGATGTCAAGCAAACATCGGACTTCTGCAGAAGTCCAGGTCAGTCCTATCCCACTCATGTTAACCTGTTGTTTACCTGTGTCCATCTCAACAAATGCCACACAGGCAGCCTGCGTTTTGATTTGCTTGGAAAAGGTCCGAGACCACCTCTCGCAAGTGGTGTCGGTCCAGTTGTTGTGGTCCGCACCAGCATACAATTACTGCGTTCACAACCGCCCAAACGAACTGCACCAAAGTTTGATTAAAACAGAATAAATGTTGGGTTGTGAAAAAACCGTTACGCTCACCAAATTGACATTATATACTATCTTGACATCGTGAAAAGGCTTGCATCAGCAAAAACACCCCATCAGCAAAAACAGGCCTTGTGTTATTACCCTGTACCATGAAACTGTCTTTAACTCACTCACCATACAGTGTTCTTCTACTATCTTTACTGTTGACTTTGGCTGTGACTTTGCAAAGCAAGAGAGAGAGAGAGAGAGAGTGTTGGAATGGAGAAATAAGAGGAGGGAAGTTGGAGGAGACAGCAGCTGACGGCAGAGAAAGAAAGGAGGCGAGTGAGAGGGGAGGAAGGTTGAGGGGGAGAGCTCGCTTTTCATTATGGAAACTCAGTCTTCTCCTGACAGAGTGGGGAGGCAATGTACTGTAACAACACCGTAAGAGAGAACAGAGACACAGAGACGTGGATGTGGGAGGTATTATGGGAGGAAGAGGAACATATTTTCTCCAGACTTGGGTGCAAAGAGGGTTTAAAAGTAATTTATAGACTTTGTTTTAACCTTTTAGCCATGCAACACACAACTGTGTGCCCATTTCAGATGAAAAACTAAGATGGATTGGATAAAGCTGGGGCACTGCTGACTTATCAGCAGCTCTGAGATAAAAGGCTCTAAACAATCTGCAGGATATTTTACTAGATGTTGCAGTATTTCCACTATATGCAGGCTGCCAAATCTACTCAAAACCAACAAATCAACCAAATAATTTGTGTAGATGGTACAGCTTTGGGAGAAGCAAGATTTTTTTTTTGCTCAAGTTTGTGATCATCATGACAAATCAACTCATGCAGCATCCGCATCTGTCCTTTGAATTTGTATATAATCTTGCCACCACTGAAATTGATAATTTTGTGCATTACAACATCCTGCTTCTTCCATCTTTGTGAATGAAAAAGGACAGTGATTATTTGCACAACCGCAAGAGGAGAGCACAAGAATTGGTCATTTAAAAGCAGTTGAACCAATAACCAATGCTGTCATTTTTCTGGTGAGGACAGTCTCCACAAATGACTCTACTGTATCGACATTAACACGTCAGTCAAAGCATTACAGCTACGACAGCATAATGAATATCCTGATCTGTGGATTTCATGCCTGTAATACCAGCAGCATTACAGACTCTGTGTGGTGGTTGTGTGTGAAAAGGTATTTTCTGCTCCTCAGCAGCCTCCAGCAGTCAGCCTGGAGAATTTATGACCACTTGGTTTCTTTCATCCTCTCCAAGGATTTACAGGAAACCTTGCCTTCCTATCCAGTCTCTTATGTGTGCAGAGAAATAACTCCTTCTGATGAAAAACTGAGGTGGGACTGTGGCCTGGACTAGATGACAATGTTAGAAATCTCTAAGCACACTAAAGACTGTCTAGCAAAGAGGGGCCAGAAATACTGCTATATTTTCTCCCTTGAAAAGTTGTCCTGGTGCAAAACTCAGCAATGTTTTTAAAACTTCCCAGTAACACTTTATGATAACCATCATTTATAAATGGTATATTGATAGTTAATTAAACTGAGTTAATATTTATTTTACTGTTAAAAAACAATGAAATGATAATCATGATGTTTATTAATAATTTGTAATGCTTTCATTACTCTTATTTTATCAATAGTTTGTGGAATATGAAACAATTAATTTATAAATTATATATTGTATCATAGCTGATAGGAGACGATAACAATTACATTCTGATTACATTAGTAAAGTATTTATTATCAGTTTATTGTTGCACACATTATACTATTTTATATACTATATTAAGTATTTGTTTATGATTACCAAATGATTTGTAAACCTTTAAGAATTGTTTGTAAATCATCTATAAATATTAAATAGATGGATGGACCAGAAACCAATTATTAACCACTGACAAAGTATTAACTATCTGAATAATGTTTATAGACGCTTTACAAATTATTTGTTAACCATTTAACAAGGTATTATAATCATCAGTTGCAACTTTATAATAGCCATCCAATTAACCAAATAATGTTAATTAACCATTAACAAAGTATTACAATATCTGGTTCATCTATTTATGTAATGTTTATAGATGTTTTACAAACAATTTCTTAAAGGTTTACAAATAATTTTGTAATCATTAACAAATACTTATATATATATTATATATAAATTTATAATGTAGTATATAAAATGTTATAATGTGTGTAAAAATACACTTTTAAAATGAATGTAATTAAATACATAATCAATTAAATAATTAAAATAAAACTGCTGTAATATAAATTGTAGCATTACTAATAATTAGTAAACATTATTAATTATAATTTCATTGTTTGTTAACAGTAAAATTACTATTAACTCAATTTAATTAATCATCAATTTACCGTTTATAAATGATGGTTATTATAAAGTGTTACCAGCTTGCTTTCTGGGGGAATGTACCATTTTTGTGGAAATGTTTGTTGTTGTGGCATTTCTGCTTAATTCCATCGTTCACTGTAAAATCAGGGTGACGTGACAAAGGTCACAAGTTCAATCCGAGCCTTTTGATGTTACGGTTTCATGACTGCTGTCTTTGTCTCACACGTTTCACATGTGCCCTCTCAGAGTCTGTGCATCACTGCCAAACACGATTACAATGAGAGCTAGGAATTTTCATTTATGAATCTATATTCATAGATATTTTCCTCAACATCCCCAAACGTCATGACATTTCTGAATTGCGATAAAGCAAAACAACCCCATCCATCCTTCTGTTAGTCTAATATGAAAAAATAAACAAAACACATGCAGGCGGATGCGGTTTAAGCCCGTCCTTATTTCCCAGCTGAGGGGATAAGTAACCTTTGTTATCTGTTCTATCCACTCAGGTTTAAAAGCAAACCCTCACATAAAGTCTCATCAGGTGTGAGACATTACTCTGACAGTTCCTTTAAAAATCCCTCAATGAGGGGAGAGCAAAGATTAAGCTAATTCTGAGATTCAAAAGAAATCATTATCATCAGCTTCAAAGCTAATACAGTATTTGCTAGATTTTTCTCCTAAAAGAAAAATCATGACAATACTAATGGTTACCTCGCTCCACTACCCAGCCCTTATTTCCCTTATTTACAGCAGAGCCGGGCGGTACAGATAATAGAACAGAGAAGCCTGTATTGCCAAGACATTTAATGTGAACAATACATGATCTGCCCCTGGACTCCACAAATTCCGGCAATTCAGCTTTCCCCTTTTTAAAGAGATATTTATACTCCAGCAGGAAAGGTTATAATGCCCTGAAGCAGGTGTTTAAAATATTTGAGAACACCTTTGTCTGCCACGTTATCTGTCCAGTGTTAGAGACAGCATAGTTTGTCGCTCGTAGTGATGGAGCCACAGACAATTATCACCCCTTTTTTGCATTTTTTTTCTTCATAATTTTGGTTTTTGGAACCACAACTTTTCTGTACTGAGCTAATAGAAGAGTGAATATTGGACTTAGATTCGTCAAGTGGCCAGAAACAGGACTGCAAATGCTATTGTTGCTCAGTATCTGCTCAGTTGGTCTGATCGGTTGTGGTTGAATATTAGAAATGCATGTAGGAAGCTAAGCTACAGCATCATTGCATTGAACCGACTTCATCTCAAGTCAGTGCTCTTAATATAAAATATACAGTATATAAGTCTAATATAAGTTACATAATAATTTAATAATACTATCAATTAGGGCTGTCAAAGTTAACGTGATATTAACGTGTTAACACAAATTCGTTTGAAAAATAACACTCCAAACTTATGCAAAATTTTGGCGAGGAAAAACTGGCATGGCCATTTTCAAAGGGATCCCTTGACCTCTGACCTCTAGATTTGTGAATGAAAATGGGTTCTATGGGTACCCACGAGTCTCCCCTTTACAGACATGCCCACTTTATGATAATCACATGCAGTGTGGGGCAAGTCATAGTCAAGTCAGCACACTGACACACTGACAGCTGTTGTTGCCTGTTGGGCTTGAGTTTGCCATGTTATGATTTGAGTATATTGTTTTATGCTAAATGCAGTACCTGTGAGGGTTTCTGGACAGTAGTTGTCATTGTTTTGTGTTGCTAATTGATTTCCAATAATAAATATATACATACATTTCCATAAAGCAAGCATATTTGTTCACTCCTATGTTGATAAAAGTATTAAATACTTGACAAATCTCCCTTTAAGGTACATTTTGATTAGATAAAAAATGTATGTTTTGTAAAGCGATTAACTATGGATAATCATGCAATGAATTGTGATTAAATATTTTAATCAATTGACAGCCCTAAAACCAATATGTCTACACATTGGGACGCAGTATGAACACTTCTTCCTGCACTGGCACCAAAGTAAATCATTCACAATTAGTGCATATGAAAGTAATTTATAAGAGATATTTTCTCAATGTTTTCTGATATTCTTAGTGAGGATTGATTCAAAAACGATCTTCATTAGTTAGTCAGTCAGTCAGTAAATGAAGTTAGTTACTTAGTAAGAAAGTTATATAGTTAGTAAATGATTAAATTAGAGACTGTCCTTCACACAAATAAAGTGCGTAGGTTAGTCAGTTAGTTAGTAAGAAAAGTAGTGAAAGTTAGTATGTTATAACGTTACTGTTTGCAATGTGGATTATTAAACATATCTCATAATGTTAATCAACAACAAAACAAGTGAAAACAGACATTAAAAGCTCTTACTGCCACATAACAACAAATGTGTGAACAAACATTCTTCATCCTCATCCTCATTTGTACAGCAGATTGTTTGTCAGTAACACAGCGGCGTCCGGTCCTCCTCTCTCCATGTGTAGCAGTGTCTATATCCTTAAACCAGCAGTTTGTACCTGCTCCTGTCCTCTACGACCCCTCTACAGTACGTGCGCTCCTCCTTGGTCATTGCAGTGATGTTGATCCTGACCGTTATTACAAGGTGTCAACACTATGATATTGTTGGTCTTGTGTCATGCTGTTTGCCCCATGCTGTGCGTCCGTTTCAAACCTGCGTCCTAAAGACTGACCTTGATGAAACACTGTAATAATGTTGTTTGATCTTCCGGATGAAACAATCTTAAGCGGTGGGAATCATTGTGTGTCTATTGCTGTATTTTCAATGTCAAGGACTTTTTGCTCGGCTTCAATTTTTGCCTCTGTATTCATAGCCTCTATTTCCTTAATCAGCTTCTTACTCTGACCAATTGGGTCCAACATGAACACTATTATCTCCATCCGTTCATTCTCCTCTGCTCATCCGGGGCCGGGTTGTGGGGGCAGCAGGATAAGCAGGGTATCCAGACGTCTCCCTCTTGGGGGCCTGAGGCCTTCCCAGGCCGGAAAAGATAAATAATCTATCCAGCGTGTTCTTGGTCTACCCCGGGGCCTGTAACTAGCATCCTGATCAGATGTCCGAACCACCTCAGCTGGACCCTTTCGACACAAAGGAGCAGCGGCTCTACTCCGAGCTCCCTCCGGATGTCTGAGCTCCTCACCCTATCTCTAAGGCTGAGCCCAGCCACCCTACGAAGGAAGCTCATTTCGGCCGCTTGTATCTCTCATTCTTTCGGTCACTACCCAAAGCTCATGACCATAGGTGAGGGTCAGAATGTAGATGGACCGGTAAATCGAAAGCTTTGCCTTCCGGCTCAGCTCCCTCTTCACCACAATAGTCCGGTACAGCACTCGCATAACTGCTGATGCCGCAGCGAACCATTTTATCCTCACTTGGGATGAACAAGACCCCGAGATAGATGAACTCTCTCGCTTGGGGCAGTGACTCGCTCCCAACCCGGAGGGCGCAATCCACCGTTTTCCGGCAGAGAACCGTGGCCTCAGACTTGAGGGTACTGACTCTCATCCCAACCGCTTCACACTCGGCTGCAAACCGCCCCAGTATATCTCCAGCCTTTTATCCTTTCATACCAGCAACTACAGCACTAGATCTACAAATAAGATTCTGTTAAATATCCCTAGGGTGTGCTCAGAGCTTGGTAAAACTCTTTTAATGCACCCTGGGCATGGACGGAGCTGCAACATATTATTACCTTAGACATACTCCCTTCTTTGAATACCTTTTAAAGGTCTTTTACAAACTGCCCTGAAGGAAACATGTTGCTGTTTTACATAATTCTTGACTCAGGTTGAATATGTTATGGATATCGCTGGTATGGCCTCTATGCCTCTCTTCTTTTACTATTTTCCCTTGTGTTGCCTTTATGTATTGTATGTGTTTTAACACAGTCCGGTGGCACAAAAAGGCATATAAATGACACAATAATTCGCAAGACATTTAGCGTGCAAAAAGAATACGGTTCTTGCTTTTGGCGTATCATTTGTACACATTTGTAGTCTATACTGAGTCCAATGTAAACGCAAACGCTTAAATATGCTACGCTCAGAGCTAGTGAAGTAGAATAAAAAATGAGAGAGACTGCATATGGCGGGCGGGTGGGGAAATGGATGCAGACGTTAACGTAGTTTTTGCTCTATGACGTAAAAATGACGCGTGAAAAGCCTAAAATGTGTCCTCATGACACACGGCATGTCCTTGTAGTGTCGTGCTATTTATACGCCTTCCCCTGAGATCGGGTTGTTTAACATGTGAAATTGTTTTTATGAGAAACTGCTCATGCTGCCGTCATGACCAGGATTCCCTGAAAGAAGAGATCTTGTATCTCAATGGGACCTTCCTGGCTAAATAATCCAAAATCCAAAATCAGGAAGACACAGCTGTCAATCAAATCTGATCAAACCTCAAATATTAACGCTATATCTTACAATGATATTTTAGACAAATATTTGCTTCCAAATTTGTTTGGCCCTTTCCTGTTTCAACATAACAATGCCCCCGTGCCCAAAGACAGCTCCATAAACAAATGTTTCTCCCAGTTTGTTGTCGAACTTGACTGGGTGCACAGAGCCCTGACCTCAACCCCATCCAACACCTCGGAGGATGAACTGGAACACAGATGCCGACCGCAAACACTGCCCATGTTTATGGAAAGAGATGTTCAACAAACCCGTAATGTTCAGGTGTCCACATACTTTTGGACATGTTTTGTAGTGAAGTTTTCAGGTGCTTTATAATAAAAGCACAAAGCCTTGCCATAGCCATCGGCCTACGCTACAGCAGCTCTAGAAATCCCTAAGAATCTTCAAAGAACGCACCTTTACGCCGAAGGCATAAAGGTGCAGGAAATGTTGAAAATAAGACCACATTTTTTATTATTAGAGTCAAAGTGTACCAGCTCAGAATAAGCCAAGACAACTAAAGTACATGTAGGTTGACTGGCTGCTGCTCTGTGCCTGTGCTCAATTGTGTAAGTATGAAAGTGTCTGTGTGTGAGAGGGACACACACACACACACACACACACACACACACACACACATAGAGCGAGAGAGGGCTTAAGGGGGGAAAGATATGTAGCAGCAGAGCTTAAGGGCCAGGCAGCAAGGACAGAGGTGATAATTCACAGCCCTGCTGCTCCTCCACGTGAGCCAGAGCGCTTCTCTTAGAACCGACCCCCACTGCTAACCTCACACTGTGTCAACACTTCCTCAGCATAAATATTAATCTCTCTTAAAATGATCCGTCGCTGATTGTGCCACTTAAACAAGCAAAGAGATCTGTGTTCATCTCATAAATTTCTGCATCCCGTTGCCATCGCTCCCTCGGCTGGTGCCTGTAAATTCAGCATATTGCAGCGGCTGGTCATATCGTCTGTCCCTCAAAACAACCCCCCCCCTCCTCCCGCCTCTCTCCCTCCCTCCCTCCCTCCCTCCATCCTGTAATTGCAGCCTAAAGGCCAAGCCAGACCGATAAGCTAATTAATTAAGGATAGGTCACAAAGCAATTCTCAATCATTAATTCTGCTCTGACCCAATTTGGGCCCTGATGTAGAGCAAATTAATGTTGTTTGAGAGACAACAAAATGTATTAAAGCAAATAACAACGGGTAAATATAGCTTCTTTTTTTTCCAGTCAAACCTAATTTGCTTATTACCAGCTGCAACAGCGACTCTGGTATTGTTTTCACTTTGTGAGTCTGTGTGTGAGTCATCATGGCAAAATGTGGTCTTGGAGACATCTACTGTAGCGGGAATTACCACAGAAGCGCTTTTGAGCATGTTATACTGTATGTCTGACAGATTTTGTGACAGTGATAGCATCACAACTGTGCAAGATGCAGTCATGAAACTTTACAGATGTGTAGTTGAGATCAAAATGAATCAATACCAAATGAGTAGCTTGTGAGTATTGAAGTATTGATACCACAATATAGATCCACCCATCCCTAACACACACATATTCACAAGGTGAAAACAATACCAGCATCTCTGTCGCAGCTGGTAACAACATAAATGTGTGTTAGTAGGAGTACACATGCAGTACAACCAAACTGAAAAGCTTGAAATGCTGACACTTGAAGGCATTCAAAGATAAACTCTTTAAATTCAACAACTGCTGGTGCTCAAAACTGAAATCTATCGAGCTGAACCTTAAGATGTTCCGCTTTTATCAACAAGATAAATCCCTCAACTCAAAAAAACTGATGCTTTGCAAAGCTATCTGGCAAACAAGACAAATTTAATTCTCGAGTTTCCGCTGTTTTTCAGTAGCAAGGTGCTTTTGGACACTCCAAATAAAAATCCACCTGCATACACAATTCATGATGGATTTTACAAAACAGCATGGGCAAGAAACAGCAAAAATAGAGTTGGATTCCCACTGCTTGAAAAGAAAAGCAAGGTTGAGGCTGAATTAAAGGAAACAGATATTTGGTGAATAATGGCTGAATGAAATCCACTGGCCTGAATGTAATGATAAACACACTCAGGTAGGGTGTAAATTGTGCCCCATGACTCCAAATCCAGCTCACGAAATTAGTATTTACTGTAGCCCAAGGCTGCAAAGAATTTCATTCAGGTTTGGAAAAAAAACATACTGTGTCACAGAGGTTGGTATTATAAATGTATCTGTGAGTCAGGATAAAATAAGGCAGTTTAGTCAGAGGTGGTTCTGTCTTACACTTGTTTTGTTTGTTTTGTTTATTAGCTATCTACACAATATAAATCTGCCTGCGTTCTCTTTACACAAGAAAGAAATGGTTCATCTGGGAAGTTTTGTCTATCTAACGTGGCAGCTTTCTTGCCGTTGTGACATCCTGTAATTCAACTTCTTTTTTCTTATTGATCACTTGCAAATTAAGATCATCAAACCAGACAGGGAAGCCCTCCATAACAATCTGCTTTATTTAACCTACAGATAAGTTTCTCTCTGGTTCTCTAGTTTCTCTCTATTTTTCAGTTTTTCCATTTTCTCTTACAAATAATTGTAATTTAGCATGCAGCTTTAGGCATGATAGTCTAGCTTTGCTTTTCCTGGCAATGTGTGAAACCCAAAGTGTTCCCATACTTTACTGGATGTGTAGCCACGCGGACCCTCGACCCCGCGTCACGTTACTCAGACTACAACAATAAAAGCGGTAACTTCCTTCTACTTCCGCATTGACTCAAATGAAGCAAATATATTGATTCTGGCATTAAAAAATCAATCTCAAAATCGTAAAAAAAAAAACTTACATAGGTGAATTGATTTTTTTCCCACCCCTAATGCATAGCATCGGTGCATTCAAAGATTGTAGATTCTCTACATTGTGCAGACATGCAAGAACTACTCAAAATCAGCTGATGGCACTTGTCTTTTATTTGCACGGATTTGTAAGGAGAAGAGGATGTTCATTGTGAAGAAAGCTAGTTTTACTATGAAACAAAGTTTGCATAGAGGAGTGATAATAAAATATGGGAAATAGGATCATTTTAAGTATGTATGTCAGATTATACTCTAGCATGGAAAGCTGACAATTAGCCAATGTAAAGAGCAGCTCTTTTCTGCTAAAAGTCAAGAGCAAGTCAAAGAAAGACACAGATCCCAAACACAAAGACAAAGTTGATATGTTGAGATTTTTAAAAAATTGCTCAATTATAACCAGGTATACTGTACAGTATATCGCATTCTTTCAACCTGGAAAAACACACCTGCTATACTTTCGGTAACACAGTAACCATGACATGCTGCAGTATGTGTTTGTGCTGCTTTTCTGCTGACAGACTAGTGAGGGAATTGATGTGCTTAAATAAAGTAAGATATCTGGCAGCCTGTTACGTAATATAAGATTATAGATATCCAGGTTTCAACTCTGCCAGCCATATGGTGGAACTGTTGCAGTGATGCTTGTCAGAGTGTGATTTCGAAACCAACAGATCTTGTCCGTCAGACCCCTCCTCCTCACTGACACACACCGATACTTCCAAGACAACTGCTGCAACAATCTAAAGCCTGCAGCTGAAATATGTCTGCACACAGCTCATCACCGTCCAAACTAGAGGACATCAACTGAGAGCTCAGGAACAATATAAAAAGTTAATAAATACTTTGGCAGTGAGTCTGGTGAGGATTTATAGAGCCTGAAAAGGTAAAGTGTCTCTTAAGAGATGTTGGTTCACTCGGGTACCATCTCACTTAACCGAGCAGCAGGTTTGTTACTAAAATATGACAATCTCGTTGTATTTTTCAGAGGGAGTTGTCTTAATATAGAGTTGTGAAGTACATGTTATGATTTCATTTCATATTTTGGAAAACTGGTAGATTGCTTGAAAATGAGTCACAGCCGAGGCCGGAGGCAGTATGTTTTCGGGTTGTCCATCCGTCCATCCTGGACCATTCTTGTGAACGCGATATCTCAGGAACGCTTGGAGGGAATTTCTTCAAATTTGGCACAAACATCCTCTTGGACTCAAGGATGAACTGATTAGAATTTGTTGGTCTAAATGCTAGCATTCACCTCAAAGCAGAGGCTCACACGTTAGCATGGCTGTAAGACTCTAAGTCTTGTTATAAACACACTTTGCTACAAAGCTGCTGCTGCTGCAACCTGTGCAATCCATCATAAATATCAAGTATGCAAAAGGTTTCTTAATGGCGTTAAATGCCAGTAGGGTTCTACGCCATCTAATCTGTCAATTGTAATATCATTCCTCCCTGTGATTGAGGGCACAATTCATGTCAATTGTGTTTGTGTACAGTCCAAATCTCTATCTCTATGTAATGTAATGTATAATAAATGTCATCAATCATTAGCAGTGGAGATGCATCGTGGTTCAACATACTCTTCTTTAACCATGAGGTCATGTATTTTCTGGCTGCACACTATAAATCAGCCAGTCAGGTAATTGCCTAAAACATTAATTTCTTATCCGGTCACAGGTATTGATTCTGTTATATAATATTTAATATATAATATATAATGTATGAGCTAATAATTTGTTTTCTAATGCATGAGAGAGTTTAGCAGATGCGGTCGCTCTCTGAACAAAATTACACACAGAATTAACCCTCTGAGACCCACAATAGACCTGTTTTTGTCTTTTTAGGGCAAAACAGGGGGTCTTTAGGGGGAGATAGCAGGTCAACAGTATATGCACACATAGAAGAGGTGTACATCATCTGAAAGCTAGGAACCTGAAGAATAATTTGAGATGCAGCAGCACTGTGTGTCAAGTTGTTCTAGTCATAAATCAGAAATAATTAATTGTGAAAGGGTACAAGTGCTTAAAACATTATGATAGAAGTATATGATGGCCATTTCCATGCTCTATTATGTCTCATAAGTTGTTGAAGCAATTTTTGGGTTGATACCATTTGTTCCACAGTTTTAGGGCTAAATTTTATCATTTTTTTCCGCAAGAGAATTTATCAAAATGATCAATAATCCCTCCAAAATACCACATTAAGACAGCAAGACCTTGAGGAACACCGTAGAAAAAGCCATGCTGTGATTTGGTATAAATTTGTTTTGACATTTGGAGATTTCTGCAAGAATTGCATTTTTTTGCGATTGGATGGCGAGCACTTCTGTTCTGGAAACTGCTTAGAAACCCCCTTATTGTCAAACTACCTAGGAAAGCCAAATTTTTGTAATTCCAAGACTGTTTATGGACCCCAGTATGCAGAAATATTCAAATATACCATTTTAGAATAGGCAAAAATAACACATTTATACTGCATTCCAAAAACTGCATGGTTTTTGCCCCAAACTGCATGTGATTATCATAAAGTGGGCATGTCTGTAAAGGAGATACTCGTGAGTACCCATAGAACCCATTTTCATTCTCAAATCTTGAGGTCAGAGGTCAAGGGACCCCTTTGAAAATGTCCATGCCAGTTGTTGTTGGTACCAATGGATTCCTAGTTTCATATGTCTGTACCTTCACTCTCCCACTAAAACTGAACCTGCTACAGCGTCTGAAAGACAGTAAAGTCGGTCGGGTCTCAGGGAGTTAAAGCACAGAGGGTTGAGAGAAACAGTTGTAGTGATAAGCGACCACTATCTCTCCCCATGATGAAGTTGATTAGCAGTCCTAAATAAGAGCGGGGTCGATTTTCACTTGATCACGCAGCAGAGAAAAAACACTTCTTTTATGGTTACTCTTATCAATGATGGACTGCTTTTTTCTCCATGTGATGGAGTAGCATTACAGCTTGTAATGTGGTTAAATCAGAACACACTCTCAAGGTATTATCGGTGGCTGTCAGCCTCATTGTGGAGAGTGCCAGTGAGGTAGTAAATCTGTCTGGTATCATAACTTCTTGGCTTTGCAGAGACCCTCATAAAGTTTACATATAGACCTTAAAGTTCTGTCAGCTGGGAATCGGCGATGGAATTGAGAAGCTAATTTATTGTTTCTAAGACTGTAATATTACCAAATGGCAGAGGTGCACTTCTTCTCTCTATAGGCCTCAAGTTATAATACCAAGTTCTGCCCTGTGAGGTCAGACACAATCTGTGCCACCATCATGTGCAATCGATTTTTTTATAGCGTTGGCATGGCAATCTTTCCTCCCCTTTGTTTTCAGTGAATTTCCTCATCCTGTTTGTATTTTCAGAGCTAAAACTCCCTGCTAGAAAAATGATGTCCTAATGTTGTTTGCAAACACAGACAGAGTGCAGGGATGTGAGAAATCAAGGACATTTTCACTTTAGCATGAATCTAGTTTTTTTCAACATTATGGTAAAAGAGCCGGAAAACACACACAGAAAGTTGGAGATGACTCAGTTATCATCAACCTAAGTTTGGAAGTGTTCAATGACACAGTAATGTATTTGTTTAAAGGTTCTCTATACAATATCCAGAGCACTAATATAGCATCAAACAGCTTTTTGCTATGTAAAGATATAAAGGAGTGATGTCTACCTGAGCAGAGAATGAAGTCAGTCTCCCTCTATCTGTGTTGTAATCTGAGCTTCTCCGTGCTTTGTTGACATAGCCGGGACGTCCGTGCATGTTTTTAGTGCATGTTCGTGCATGTGAGCGTGCCCCACTGGCTAGCTCATGGCTGTCCATCGCCACCAACGCCGCCGTTGCAGAAGCATAGCGCCCACTCTCCAGTTCCCCCTAGGTTAACACTCTTAGCTCTCTCAGCAACGTTGCCATTGTTTTCACTGTTAGCACTGTTAGCACAGTTAGCTGCGAGCCACTGGCTCAGCTGAGGCCATGTTGAGAGCCAACACAAGGCATTCTTCCAGGTTCGAGGCAGGTGGCCACCCACCCAGAGCCTGGATCAAGGTTTCTACCTGTTAAAGGGGAGTTTTTTCTTGCCACTCTTGCTCTATATGAAAATCGTCTTGAGGTAACTTCTGTTATGATTTGACGATATATACAATTTAATTGAATTGAAATCCAACACAATGTTCGTGTCCTGTGCGTCACATTACAATCAGCTGTTTGTTCGTGTCCCCTGTTCACAACGTTCGGTGTCATTTTCACTGTACAAACGTAGCAATTTTAAGCCCGACCATGTAGTTCTTTCCTAAACCTAACTATAGTGGTTTTGTTGCCGAAAATAAAGTGACGCCAAGGGGTGTGACAAAGCAGCGGTATGTGACGAGTTGGGATGAGAATGTGTTGGACTACCATGTGGGCCTATTCATCCCAGGAGCTCAGCCAGCCATTTGATGTTGTTTTTCAGCAAACCTTCATAATTTGAACCATGTTTACAGATAAGGAAGGTGTAGACTACAGGGGAAGGGTGTTTTGCTTTGTCCCTGAAGTTTATGTTGAGATTAATGGAGGTGTGATTCTACAAAACAAAGGGGACCATAGTCTCATATTTATTGGAAAAAAAATTTTTTTATACTTTATCTCAACTTCTATTCTACTCTTTGTATTGTAAAATGGAAACAAGCTGTAGCAGAGATAAGGCGTGTGACATTTCCAGATCAGGCTTTATCTGATTTGCTCTTTATCAATTGGATGTCAACAGTGGTCGTCGTTGTTGTTGGCCACTGCGATAAAAGGGCCAATCGGCTTATCTGGCATTTAAGGAACCCAGCCAGAGAATGACCTCGGAGATGGATCGGGTCCAAGTTCCAAACGAAGAAGCGTCACCGGGTGTACATTAACTGTAAAACGGTGGTCTTACAGTAAAAGTGTCCTTGTGCATCGCCTCCTTGAGCAGACCTCATTAACGGGAGACTGCAGGTGTTCCACTCTAGTTGAGTGACGACCGATTCCAAGTGTCGATCTGCCCTCTGATACGACAGCGAGAGACAGACTGACTGCTCGCATGCCTCATGTGGTCCCGTTGGTTCCCTCCACAGCACCCTTGAGTTAGGCTAAGTAACTGGGACAAGAATGCTTTAGAGACATTTTCGCACCAAGCATTGGGGTGATTACGATTCAGGCAGGGTAGCACCAGAGTTCACCTTGAGCATTAAACAGTTGTTGGCTCTGCTCGGCCCGAAACACTGGGATAACTGCTGCTGATGATACGGACGGACGAGTGCGGGCGAGAGTTGAGGACGAGGTAAAGTCAGAGCGTGAAGGAGGAGGAGGGGAAGACGGCGCCGGGCCCGTTTCTTCCTCCTGTTTCCGTCTCGTACGAACGCAGGCAGACACAGAGCCCGAAGCTGTGACTTTGAAGTGGTGTCTTTGATTAAGGAATTAATTAAAGAAAAGCGGCGTGTTAGCGAGCAGATAACTTAGAAGAGAAAGGGAGAGGAAAAAGGAGCAGATATGGAGCGGAGAAGTGATATTGGCAGCTCATCAGTTTCTCGAGTGCCAGAGTGTCATCCTTCTGATTGGCAGAGAAGCCAGCTGGCACGCCGGGGACCAATATGAAAGCTGCAAACCTGCCGCCCACATGTGCGAACGGCACAGTTTCTGCCCTGCTGCAAGCTGTGGTGTTAGTGCCACAAAGCATTAATGATAATGGATGATGGTGGCACAGAACGAAGAAGGAAGGATGATAATTTATACATTTGGGACCAAAAAGACTGATGGTTAGTTCAGTGTATGTGGGTGTAATTAATGTCCTTGTTCTTTTTCTGTCCGCCCTGATCGGTTGCCTGCCTTTGTCTCCTCTCTGACCCGCCTCCTGCTCCTCCGTCACCTCTGGGTCTTTGCGGTTGTCTCCCTCTATCTCTCATTTTTCTTCCCTTTCCATCACTTCTTCTTCCTCCCACTCTTCCTGTTGTCTCCTCCTCCTTCATCAACCGCCGTCATCCTTCAGTTTTAGCCATGCTAAACATCTGCCTCCACATCCTCCTCTCTCCATCCTCTCCATCAAACTCTTTTCCACCTTCCTCATTTTTGCTTCCTTGTCTGTCCAATCCCACCTTTCCTCACATCTTGGGGGCTGCAGCAAAACTGGTATGAGAAAAGTAAAGTGTTTTTTGAACATTAAAGCATGTAAACATGTTGTAGTAGAAACCCAAAATACAAGTATGCACCTGAAAATAAACACGATAGGTCCTCTTTAACGCTCCAGTTTATGAGAAATTCCTCTTTGATCTTATTTGGTCTTTGTAGTAGTGGCAAGGAACATGTTTTTCTGACAGATAAAACCACTTATGAAAGGCACAACAGTGGTGTTGTAGCTTTACAAAGCTTATTATTATATGGGGCCACTTCAAATTAAGAAAGAAATGAGAGAAAAATGATAATGTTTTACCCTCATTCTTCTTACTTGAAACACAAACCATGATCAGGACCGGCTCGACCACTTTCAGCACAACGAACGAATGGGCAAATTGAAACTGCTTCTGTTGATTTGCACTTTGGATATTTTCACACAACCAAATGAAGCCTATACTTGTAGCCACTTATCATGCTGAGGCTACACACCAGTGTCATTACAACACATTACCAGTGTCATGGAAAGTAAAGTAACATCCCACCACCAAGTTTAGATTGAATAACAAAACTTAAACCGATGAATATGGTAGAAGATGGCAACAACACATGTTGGCGCATCATGTGGGTGCTCCGCTGCCTTGAGTATCCCTGCTAAAGTTTGAAAAGAAGTAGTAGGTTTGCATGTCTTTGTGGAAAACCTCTCACTTCAGAGGACATTAGAGAAAAAAAAATGATGATCCTTGATGATGTGTTTTTTGAACATTAAAGCATGTTGTAGTAGAAACCCAAAATACAAGTATGCACCTGAAAATGAGCATAAAAGGTCCTCTTTAAGACAAAATAAAAAATATAAGCAAAGTACTGCAAAAGTCAAGAAACATAAATATAGAATAGGAAAATGACAATAAAATTATGAAAAATATATTCAATATAACTGCAAAAATATTGATATGGGGCTGTGCAAAGGTTCACAGTATAGAGAATATATGCAATGTACAGAGATAATAGTCCAACCTGCTTCAACCTCCTACTGCACTATCCCTCTTCCTCCTCTTCTTCGTGTTGTTCTCCTCATTCTTTTCTCATTTTTCACTCCTCCTTTCCACCCTCTTCCTCTTCTTCTCCATTCCTTCGTCATCCGTCTCTAAACCGTCATCCTCGCCACCTCTCCCTGTCTCTATAAAATCTTACCTTACAGCTGCTGACATTCACCTCTTTGATTTCCTTCCTCGATCGTTCTTTTTCTCTCACTCCATCACCCACGAAAAGGAAAAAAAAAAATCAATTGTTAAAAATACATTTTAAAAAATGAATTTAAAACAATGAAAAAAATTAACAATGTGTTCTCCATCTCTTGTCCTTTTCTTCCCCTTTCCTCCATCTACACCAGCCTGGGTTTTACAAAGGCGTGGCGGGCTCACAGGTGACCCTGTCCAGCCTGGTGAACCAGTCGCGGGCCATGCTGGAGGAGCAGGCGCGCCACTTGCTGACGGAGGCTGAGCGGCAGACCATGGGCTACTACGTGGAGGAGTACCGGGACGGACACATCGGTGTGGAGCAGCTAGTCGTGGCGCTGTTCGAACTGCTCAACACGCACGCCAAGGTGAAGGACGAGGAGGCTTGTATGAGAAAGGAAAGATCAGAAGAGAATCAATTTTCTTTATGTAGGACTCCTGTTACAGTCTGTGTGATTGCTGCGAGGTCTGAATTGAAGTTTCCTGAGCCCTTCTGAGATTTATACCCAGGCTTTTTGCCGATGCTTACAGTACTGTTTTGTTTTTCCTTCATCTCCGGCTCTTAAAAGTGTCTTGATTTTCTCACAGTCTGCAGTAGTTCACCTTGTTCATAAACACAATAAATCAAAGGCGTTTTTATTTCAGATTCTCTCTCAGTACACTCACAGTATCAAACACCCACGGAAAGCTTCTCCAGCTGCCCTGCACTCTATTTAGTGCTTCTCCCTTACCGGATGGGTTGTTTTTGGTTTAGTTTTTTTTTTATTGTACAAAAATACAACATGAAATAATCTAAAATAAGAGTAAGGTTTGATCTTGGTTTAGATTTAGTGAGAAATTTAAACTTAATCCTACCAGCATCACACAAAACTCAGTTTAATAATTTAAACCAAAGTTGTTGTTTAAAGCTGCAGTTGGTAACTTTGAGCAAATATGATGAAAAACAATATATTTTTAAAAAACTATCACTATATCCTGACAGCAGTGCATGAGACGGATAATCTTTGAAAAAATCCTATTTCTCTGTGTCCTTGATACTGAGCATTAACTGGTTATATATAAACACGCACATTTCTCTTCCTTGAAAAACACTCTTATGATTGAGCTGTTGCACTGTTTCTGTTTTTCTTTTAGAGGACAAAAATATGATTGTTCAAAATCATCAGAAATCTCAGTAGGGGTATGTTATAACTTATTTTTTTTCAAGGGAATGCTCTCATTTTGCTCCACTCATCTGAAAAATATTCTTGAAGTTCAACCATCTCAGCAACTGTCAGTTCAATCTTGATCAGAGCTGATTTTAATCGAGACCCTGTTCAGTTTAGAATAAGGTTCACAGTTTTGGTGCAACAGAATTGTAGGACAAACCGTGATTCAGTCCTGGTTTAAGGTTAAGTTTAGTTGGTGATTCATCATACCTGCCGTCTTGTTTCTCCCCCTCTGTACCCCCCTACCCCTCAGTTCTCTCTGCTGTCGGAGGTGCGAGGCCTGGTCACCCCACAGGACCTGGAGCACTTTGACGGGCTGGTGCTGAGACGTGAAATTCAGGCTCTAAAGGCGCGACAGGGGACAACTGGAGCCACGGCCCTCCAAACAGACTCCCTGTCCATGGTGTCGTACCCAGACACTCTGACCTCGTCTTCAGCCAGCTTCATGACCAACACCACCCTCAGCTCTGCACGGGTAGGCTGGCTTTATCAGTTGGATAACAATGTGGCTCTAATTGATTTAATGAGTATTCCTGAGTTAGTTGAGATAGGCAGTTTTTCTTTTCTTTTTTAAGGGCTGTCAAAGTTAACGCAAATTCGTTTTAATGCCACTAATTTCTTTAATGGATTAACGCAACTTGCGATTTTTAGGTTGTAGGGGACTCAGTTTTAAAGCTAGAATGAAAATACTGGTATCATATGAAACTAAATTGTTACCAACCATGTCGTACTAGCTATCGAGAAGGAGGCTAAATAATGCTCAAAACGTACGCTACATTTTGGCGAGGAAAAACTGGCATGGCCATTTTAAAGGAGTTTCTTGACCTCTGACCTCAAGATATGTGAATAAAAATCGGTTCTATGGGTACCCACGAGTCTCCTCTTTACAGACATGCCCACTTTATGATAATCACATGCAGTTTTGGGCAAGTCATAGTCAAGTCAGCATTTGTAATTTTTTTGTGTTGTTAATTGTTTTCCAATAATAAATATATTCATACATTTGCATAAAGCAAGCATATGTGCCCACTCCCATGTTGATAAGAGTATTGAATACTTGACAAATCTCCCTTTAAGGTACATTTTGAACAGATTGCATTAATCACGATTAACTATGGACAATCATGAGATAATCGTGATTAAATACCGTATTTTAATTGATTGACACCACTAGTTTTTTATTTAAGAATTATTGGGTGCGTGGAAACATGAAATGTGTCCAAATGTGGATATTTTGGTGAGAAAATGGCAGGTCTCTCTGCTTAGAATTAATATTCCATGTTTGCTGTTTGCTGCTTTTCTTATATTTTTGAAAGAGCAGCAACAGTTCAGTCTGGTACAAACAATTTTGATGGATGGACCTGAGTATTGCTGTTTTGTTTTGCCGGTCTGTCTCGCTGTCTGTTTGGATATGTGTGCGTGAGAGAAAGAGACAGAGGCAGAGAGGGTAGTGTGATATATTTCCATGGATTGTAACGGATTCTGCTGTAGAAAAGATCCTGCTCTGGCGTGGACTTTGTCAATGACACGTTTCAATGCCTTCCTGTTAAGATTGGAAAGTCTTTCAGCTGATATTCGATAGTTTGTGTTTTTCTTCCACCTCAATAACCCCCTCACTCCGACCTCTCCTCCTCTGTAGGAACGGCTGCTCTGGCTGATAGATATGATGGAGGTAGGAGTCACTGCTGAAAGTGATGAATGCTTTCCAACTTAAACCCACACACACAGTGCAGGATACACACTAAACAAGGAGATGTAGAAATGTACCAGACACACGTACATACACTCCGACTCTCACCTTGGTTTGTGGTTTTGCAGTGAATTTGTTTGCAGTGTTTTTCTCTCCCTTGATTTGGACAATAACTGTGGTGCTTTTAGAGAAAGTGTCTCTCCGCTGCCCTTATGATTAACAGTCCATAGGCTGTGTTGTGACTGAACAGGACATCTCTGGTTGTTTTTGTGTGGATGAGATCACTGTTACAGAGAGAAAAGGTCTTATTTGAGGATATTTAGAAGCAGGCCGACAGTGTGAAAGCCTCTGCCATCAGTGTATGAATGTGTGTGTGTGAATGGGTGAATGCTAACATGTAGTGTAAAGCGCTTTGAGTGGTAGGAAGGTTAGAAAGGCAACATATAAATGCAAGTCCATTTACCATTTACCATGTCGGACTCTGGCGGACCATTTTTGTGTCCAATTATTGATTTCTTAAGAAAGTAGCTGTGTAATAAGCGTAATAATGTACTGCTAGCGGGTAATTGTTGTGAAATAAACCCCGATGCAAGACCCCTGCCGCTGTACATTGTCCCTTATATAACATATGCTTTTGTCAGATTTACCCAGGGAGCCTAATATACAGTACTGTAATGACATACTCCAGCCAATCCTCAGAAGAAACTGTTGTTCCAGCTGTGTAATCCAATGCTTCTTCACTACAGTAAAGCACATTAACTTTGCCTTTTAGAGAAATACTCTTTAATTCTCACTTTTTACATTTTTATTTGATCAGGATTTATTTCAAATTGGGAGACAACTGCCCCTCCTCATCTGTTCTCTTTATGTTTCTAATCACATCAGTAGCTTACTGGACAGCTTTTTTTCCGTTCAGTTTTGCACATGTGCTAACATGTCAAAACCAGATGTGTTAGTACAGTAAATGCGTCGGCATCCGTGTGTCTGGTTGTGGACGAAGACGGTGATTGCACAGATGAACACACACATATACACACAGCGTCTAAGCTGACAGCAGAGATAAGCTGGTGACTGTTTGCAGATTTTTTCCACCAACCGGTCCGTCTCTTTCACACGCATCAGATGGGTTTTCTTTGCCTTCCCCTCCGAGAAGTGACATTTACATGTGTGAGAGTGTGTATCCGTGTGTGTCTATTTGGGCCCATGGGTGACTGCTACCACTGCTGTGTGAAGCAGATTAGAAAGCTGGATGGGTTTGGGAGGATAACAACATAGGATTTCTGAACCACACTCTGCAAGCTAGGTATACAATCAACTGCATACCGATGCATGTGCACACACACAAACACACACACATTGTGGAAATAGACTCACAATTACAGTTGCAGCATGCTGGACAAGCACAGTGTTGCTGTTGGATGGTTCTGCAAAACCTCAGATTACACTCAAGACAATGTTTTTGCCTGGACCTCAGAGGGCCTGCCCTACAAACACAAAAGTCTGTCACTGAGTGACGAAGTTACACAATTGGTCGGTCGAGTGTTGGAGTTTTTTCATTAGTCGTAGCTCTTTCAAAATGTAAAGGCGGAAACAGTCCTTTGTTTACTTTTTCAGGGAGGCGTGTCAGCGGTTCCACTCAACGTTACGAGTGCTCCTCTATCGGCGCATTTCCACCAGATGTGGTGACGGAGGGCGTCTTAACGCTTTCCATTCATTTCCTATGGGAAGCAGGAGAAGCAGTCGCCCAGTGCATGGTGGGAGTGTTGCGGCGAGTTGGAGCCCGTCCAGCGTGACGCGTCCGGCTCAAGAAACTTGGACCAAGCTGTGAAACTAGGCGATTTAGTTCGAAAATGAATAAAGATTCAGCAGTGGCATAGCCTATTTCTCGCTTAAAATGTTTTCAGAAGTAGATTTTGGTGGATTGTTTAGACGGAATAACAAAAAGTTTATGAGCAGGCCGCCATATTGTTTCCTGTTTGAAACGGCAAGCAGAAAACCAGGGACCAATCAAGTGCATTCAATTATAGTTTACGTCACCGCTTGAACGGCCAGTTGAGTGGAGCAGCGCGTCTCCTTAGTGTCCTCACCGGACCTGTTGGACATGTACCGCTGGATTTAACATTATAGACCACTGACTAGTTGTGTAACAATTTAGCCACAAATTCACTCTTTTGGCACCTGGTAAGCCTTTAAACTCCTAAATCTAAAGTATTGCTCAAACTGTACCTCCTGCATCATATTTCAACTTCTCACCGACACCTCCCACAACCAGGCATCTGCGGGCCGATCAGTAGTGTTTGTAATCACAATTACTTCCATTGTTGTCGCATCTGTCATCCTGTCAGGCTCCTCTTGAGTCATTTGCTGCTTCTCATGTAAAATAAATCAGAGCTGCAAGTTCAGCTTAGCTGTTCAGTCTAGATGACACATCATTTGTCTTTAAAGATGGTCGTCAGTTTAGTGATCATGGTGCTTTAACTTCCTGCTGAGAGCAGGCGTCAACCTCCGGGTCTGACAAGTGAAGCCAATGCGAAGTGCCTTAAACTTGCATTCTTGCTAACAGCCAGCAGGGGGCGACTCCTCTGGTTGCGAAAAGAAGTCTGATTGTATAGAAGTCTATGAGAAAGTGACCCTACTTCTCACTTGATTTATTACCTCAGTAAAAATTGTAAAGAGTTTATGGTCTCAATCGCTAGTTTCAAGTCTTCTTCAATACAGCATGATGTTCATTTAGTAAATTATGGTCCCATTTAGAGTCAAATAGACCATAAAGCAGGGGATGCTTTAGGGCGTGGCTACCTTGTGATTGACAGGTCGCTACCACAGCGCTTTCCGGTCTGGGAGTTGTCCGTGTTTTTGTCTTTAATTGTAACATTTTCGTTGCCTCAAAATGTATTGATCAGCGTTCGGTCGTACTCAGTGTGTAGAGCGAGTCCTTTAACCACAAGGTTGCCGGTTCGATCCCCAGCTCCTACTGTCCACATGTCCAAGTGTCCTTGAGTGAGACACTGAAGTTGCTTCCTATGGAGGACGAAACCTGTCAAAATGAAAAATAAATAAATAGATTACTTGATAAATAAATATATCATTAAATGTACCAAAAACAATATTACAAATAAATGTAGGCGTTAAAGCTGAAGTAGGCGAGATTGGAGCAAATATGATTAAAAAAAGTTACTTTTATAAAACTGTCGCTATATCCTGAAAGTAGTACATAAAACAAGTAACCTGAAAACCTCCCCTCCCCCCCATTTATTTCCCCAAACTTATTTATTTCTGTATTCATTTCTATATAAATTTCTTCATACATTTCTTTATGCATTTTGGCCTGATTAAGCAAATGAGGGGGCTGTCATTCAACGTGTGTCAGCTAACGCTGTCTGCTTATCAACTTATCAACTTATTTTTGTCTTGTCTTTGTCATCGTTGGGTGACGCAGAATCGTTTTTTTCTACTGTAACAAAAAATGCAGGGCAGATTTTAACATCCCACTACTTCCTGTATTTGCATTGAACGTTAGCATTGGAGGTAAATCATGTCCTGCAGAAGTGCCTGATATGATTCCTGGGTAGACTGAGACACACACACACTCTGTGGATCCTAACTATGGATGAACACAGTCGTACAACACAGCATGCTCCGACTGCTTACAGTGCAGAGCAGCGTCTCCGCATGTAGAGAGCCGATTGACTCTTGTAATAAATAAATTGTCTGTAAGTGCTCCCCGTGCAGCACCGAGGGGTAATTAAGCTGAATTGATGGGGCTTTTGTTTTGGTTTAGTGGCAGAGTTAAATGAAGGGCAGCGGTTTCTCTGAACTCAGCTTCTCCGCTCTGAAATCGCTCTCAGATCTGCTGCAAATTACCTTCTCTCCTCCACCACGTCGGTGAGATTGAGCTGCAAAATCCAGCTTTGAACTCAGCTGATGGTTCTCTATCGATTTCCCGGCATGTGTGTGTTGCTCGTGGAACAAGACATGATAGCTGTGTTTGTGTGTGGCTGTGTGTCTTATTTGCTTGCCTTCCTTATAAACTTTAAGATTGACAAGCACACGCAAACAGACATTGACGTCTTTCCTTTTTTTCTAGGAGACGTGGAACATCCACCAAATCTAATTTGGCATTTGGGTAACACTTTATAACAACCATCATTTGTAAATGGTAAAATGATATTTATTTAAACTTATTTAATAGTTATTTTACTGTTAACAAACAATGAAATGATAATTAAAAATGTGTAGTAATTATTAGTGATGCTATTATTTCGGTTATTTTATCATTAGTTTGTGGAATATGAAATAATTAGGTTTGTCAATAGATTAAAATATTTAATCGTGATTAATCACATGATTGTCCGTAGATAATTGTGATTAATTGCAAATTAATCACACATTTTTTATCTGTTCAAGATATACCGTGATGATGGTTATTATAAAGTGTTATCGACATTTGTGATTTTGGGACAAAAGCACATCTGTGTTCAACATCTGCTCACAAGCTTTCTCTCTCATTCTAATCACTCTCCTCTCCCCCCCTTCCCTCTCTGTTTTTTCCTGTCTTTGCTCTCTTTCGTAACCCTCCCCTCTTTCTCTTTTCACCTCTGCACCTTTCTTCATCCCTCTTCCTCCATATCTCTCCTGTGTTTCTCAGAACGACAGCGTGGTGGAGAATAATGAGGCGGGTCCTCCGGAGAGTCTGAACACGCTGCTGACCGACATCTCTCTGGTGAGCCCGGCAGACAGGCAGGCAGGCAGGCACAGCCCCTGCTTTGGCCTGATAAAGATGGATGCGACACAGGGGAGAAGTGAGGAGGGGTGGGAAGAAAATGGTATTAAAAAAAAAGGGAGAGAAGAGATAGGAGGTACTCGAGACGTCACGTTGCTGACATGCAGGCTTTGTATTGTAGACTGAGGTGAGGTGGAACAAGTGTTTGCACCAAATGAGATCAAGAGAAAGAAAAGACAAGTAGAGCTTTATGGGAGTAAGAGTTTGTGCAGCCTTTCTTTATTCTTTTCTTGCTGTGTGGACCGAGGAGAAACTGATCACTATAGGCCACCTGGCATGTCCAGCTCTCTTCCTACCTCTCCTTAGGTTAAAAAAAACGTTTGCAGTTTCCAAAGCAACAGGAGATATCAAGAGTTCTCATCAGTTTATTCCTGAACAGCAGGAGACAAGAGAGAGGTCGAGGAGGAAGCTTTTAGTCTGCAGCCATGCAAGGCTACCTGCCACTCAAATCATACCTTACTTTTCTTTTGAAAACTTTCTTTCTCACTTTGCTCATTTGATGTCTTTTTGGTGAGCCATTCATGTCTCAGTGTTCATCCCACCATTCAGTTTGTGTTAGAGCACTCTTACGTTGAAACACAGGATCCTGGCGGAATCACACAACAAGCAACGACGTGTTCGACCTGGTTAACGTCTTCAAGACGGCTGTTATTGTCGCTAAAACTGGTGGAGGGGTTAAACGGGTGTCTAATACAGTTGTGTGAGTGGAAAGTGGTTAGATTGGTAACACTGGGCTTAAAGTTTGCTTTAATGTACTTCCTCTGCATGTTACAACTTAGGGGTGTAACTATAAGGCCAAGACACACTTCTATTGGCATTTTGTTTGTGGTGCTCACAGCATTGGAAAATCCAACATCAACACGTATTTATATAGCTTATGATAAAAATATATATAGAACATATAAATAAGTTGTCCTGCTGTTCTGGAAAATCTAGTTTCTGAATTTTTAAATGGTATTTTTTCAATGCTGTGACTACCACAAATTCAACTCTATTTACCTCCATTGTAATGGGGAGGCAGCAGAAGTCAGATAGAAGACAGATATATCAAGACCTGGACAAATAAATCCAAAACGACTGTAGATACTAGAGGTAAGTGAGAAAAGGTGTGAGGTGACCCAGCAGATCTTTATCTACATACAACTAAAACAAAGAATAACTAATATCTTGTATGTCCTTATACAGAGTAAATGTCTTCTTTCAGACTTTAAGCTTGTGAATATTTTTTCTTTGACAGTGTTAATAATATTGCGCCATCTGGCATTTAATTTATGCAGTGTAGCAACTCATAATGCAAGCTCCATAATGCATACAGTATGGTCACACTTTGTGTTGCGGTCATTGTAACACCCCTAATCAATGATGAATATATCCTCTCACTTCAGGACGACGTACAGTCCACCACAGCTGAATCTCCCCCCTCCTTCAAGCCTCCGCCCCCACCAGGGGTGCAGAGGCGCCCAACTAGACGAGATCAGCTCAACAAATGCCCCTCGTCCGAATCCTCCCACTCGGGCTTGTACTTCACAGCCCCGGCCTCTCACAACCACAGCAAAGAGCCAAGACACGTCCCCGCCTCGCATCAACACCCCAGGGACCCGTCTCGGGACTACGCGGTCATCAGAAAGAGAGATCCCTCGGTACCTTCCAAGAAAGAGCAAATAACAGCCGCTCAGTTGTCCATGGTCTCACAGCACAACATCGGCCCTTTCCCCAGGGTCCAGTCACCCGGCAGGGTCGCCACACCTGCTGCCCCATCCCCTTCACCTCCACCTCCACCTCCACTCCCTGCTCCTCCTCCGCCCCCTTCTCTTCCCTTTAAGCCAGTGTCCATGTCCAAAGCCTCCCCATCCTCTCCCGGCTCTAAACAGCAGTTTGTTACAGTGGAGGTTCACAGGCCCAACGCAGAGCCCGACGTCAACGAGGTGCGCCCGCTGCCCCAAGCTCGAGGTGAGAGAGCCCCGGAAGTAAAATACAGTATATGTAAGGGTCAAAAGTCATTTGTGTCCTCAAATTAATAACATGCACATGTATGGCTGCAACTAATAATTATTTTAAGTTAATGATTTTTTATTTGATATATTTATTGATTTTTTACATTTAACACATTGTACATACAACACAGAACCTTCCCCCAAATTGAACATATGGCAGTGTATAATAATAATAATAATAAAAATCACTTGAAAATAAATAGCTAAAAATAAAGTTGAAAAGAGTATAGATTTACAATGAAAATATAATGAAGTAAATAAATAAATAAAAATAAATAAATACAATTTAGATTGCTGTCACAAACATATTTAAGTTATTGATTAATCTGTAAAATATTTTTTTTAATTAAATGATTGGTCATTTAATATATGTCAGAAAATGATGAAATGGTAAAAAATCTCAATCGTAATATCCCAGAGCTCAGATTAATGTCTTCAAACTGCTTCTTTTCTCTGACCAACAGTAAATAAAAAACAGATATTCAATTAACAATGTTGTAAGGCATAGACAAGCAGCTGAATTTTGTTTTTTTTTTGCTTCATAAAGTAGTTAAACCATTAATCATAATTGTCTGTACATTTTCTGCTGATGGACAGCGCTACTAACACACGCTCAAATGAGAAGTTTATGCCTTCCAGTTACATCATTTTGGTCCCTTGAATTAGGCATCAGTGCATGTGAATTAGGATGCCAAAGATATCACAACATTATATTCAACAGCCATAACCTGAACACTTGTTTTAAAGTATTTTGTGCACTCAAATTTCATAAAAATCTATATGATATTCAGAGCATTAATAAAGCAGCAAACAACTACTTGCTATGTAAAGATATAGAAGAGTAATGTCTACATGAACAGAGAATGAAGTCGCTCTCCTTCTGCGTGTGTTGTAATCCGAGCGAGCCTTACGCAGGTGCCTTTTATTGTATGTGAGCGTGCCCCACTGGCTAGCTCACGGCCGCCGCTCTGCACTGCGCTCATATGTTGGTTACAGCAGATAACGCTATCTCGATTTATGGCTTTGTCGGGGGAGCGTAGCGCCCACCCTCAAATTCTCTGCATTTTGAATTAACAGTAACACTATATTTACTTATTACCACTATCCTGGAGCTGCCTATTTTGTAAAATGTCCATTGATTGTAGATGTATATGTACAGTATATATAGAAGCTTTGAGGAACAAAATGTAGTATTTCCCACCTATTTATAGTGATTATGAAACATTGAGTGACACTGGGCAGATTTTGAGGCTTGCTAATTGTCATTGTCTGCAATAACATGAGGAAAAATGCAGTATGACGTAATATGTGTATAAATACATGTATAATCTCTCCAAATATGTATTTACTTGGACTAAATGTGCTGAAATGAGCAATTACCAAGAACACCGTGTACGATTACCACTGCATGCAAAACATCAATAATCTTAATAAGCTTTTAATCTTGTATTCAATCTGATTTTTTCAGGACAAATCTAAAAATCTGGGTTGTTTTTTTCTCTTAAAGTTGAAGTAGAAGTTCAGTACGACCAATAAAATAAAAATGAAAGTGTTGGATTGCTTTCATACAATAAGATTTGAAGGCCAAACATCATCATGTCGTGTTTATCCCCAGGTGGCGCCCTGTCTCAGCTGTCAGACAGCGGCCAGACCCTCAGTGAGGACAGCGGAGTGGACATAGCTGAGTCAGGACACATCAGCAAAGACAGCAGCCCCCATTTCTCACGCACACGCCACCCCCGAGACACCCAGGGGGGCGGGGGGGACAACCCCTCCAAACCGGTGAGGGGGTGATTCAGAACAGCTGTGAGCCAAACATGGATGGATGAGTGGATTGACGAATGACAAATGTATTCAATTAATTTAGGTGTGTGTGTGCGTTGTATTTCTGTCTTTGTGAGGACCAATTTGAGTGAGATTTTTTGAGAGAGATGTCTTTGGAAGTGTGGAAGGTGAGGAGGACGTTTCTGGAAAGCTACAACACATTTGGAAAGTGGGGACATTTTGTTTTAATTGAGGACATTTTAGAAAGTGGAGACATTTTAAGGAAGTGGGGACATTTTTGGAAAGTGAGCAAACATGTAATGTTTGAACATGAGGACTTTATTTTTTTAAATCGAAGACCTTTTGGGAAATTGAATACATTTTTGGAAAGAAATGATGTTTCAAGAAAGGGAAAGTTTAAAATGTATTTATTGGTTTTTACTTTCACAGATAAGTATCAATGCATACTCAATATTCAATAAATTCAATGCAAACAACATTGTGTTTTACAACAAAAGAGCACAAAAGGACAAAAAAATAATTAAATATTTGGCAAATAATTTAAAACAAAAACACAATGAGAAATAAATAAATAGAATAAAATAATTAAATTAAATTTAAAAAAGGGGGGCTTCAAGTTGATTACAAATTCAACATGAAAATTTAATTGATGCGGTGTATCCAAAAATAATGACAATGACTGTGGGTCCACAAATTACATAGGAGATTTAAAGCTTGGATTCAGCGTAGTCCAGGAAAGGACGCCATATTTTCTCAAATTTGTTGGCAGAGCCACGAAGCATTGACCTGAGGTTCTCTAGTTTTAAGTGCTGTATGACATCTCTCAACCATAAAAAGGCTTTTCCTGTTTACGAGAACCAGCCTGCGCGCTGACAATACAAAGGTCACGATCTTATAATTAGCTCCTCTAAGAGAAATAGATTTCCAAAAGTTGGGTAATTTAGGACAGAGCCGGAACATGTGTGCCAGAGTAGCAGGGAGCTGCCTACAACGGTTCCTCACTTTTTTTGAAGGGTCATGATTAGATTTTTTTAAAGGGGGCAGTTATGGGGTAGAGAATCTATTATTATCTCACTTTGGGTCCTCACAAGTACAGAAGTACAAACGTGTGTGTGCGTCAGCTGAATAACAAAGCCAGAGTTCCAGGTTGATAAATGGTTGTGCTTTATTGCTAACCCTTCTCCAAAATCTGCTCTCCAACCTAACCGTGATCTCTTCTCTCCTCCCTCTGTTTGCTCACACAGACTGTTTCCTTTGCTTTACTCATTTGTTTATTTCCCATTTGTGTCATTCATTCAGTCACATGTTCCATCATTTATTTCATCGCCCGCTGCAGTGTAGCGTTATCAAACTCTCAGAGCGCTCTCTCTGGTTCTTATTGATTGATGGAAGAAATAACAAGTAAGGATGGGAGTAGCCTAATTGTTTGTAGTGAGAGGGCTGTTCGATTGAAAGTTTGTTTTAGAATTATTAGGCAGAAAATGTGAAGGCTGAATCGACTTTGTATCATAAAAAGGTGCATTTCATTGCTGAGGAGCAAAGCATTTAAGAGAAAAATGATGTGCTCATAAAAACCTCCATAAATTAACTTAAAGAAGACATTTGTTTAAGCCTTGTTATAGTCTACTTATCCGTATGGCAGTCAAAACACACAACAGGTTAACTGATGCAGAATCATGGGGTTCAGAGTCACTGAAGAAAATATTGCAAGCCACATATTATGTTTTGGAGAAGGCTGAAGTGAAGGTTAGCTGTGTTTTCTCATAAAGGGCTTTCATTTAATGGCCTTTTCTGAAAAGCTAAAAAAATAGTTTATAGATTTTCTGTCCACATTCTAATATTAATGGGCGTCTACTATTGCACTGGATAGTGAAATTGGAAGAACTTATTTTAACAAAGGACATTTTGTTAACATTCAACGGCTCACATGAGGCTTTAGCAGTACGCCAGTGGTTTAGGGATGTGTTGTTAAAATAATAATCTGCAATCCATCTCCAAAAGAAGGCTTTTCTTTGCTAGATGTGTATCATGGCTGTCAATCGATTAAAATAGTTAATCGCAGATAATCACAAATTAATCAAACTTTTTTTTTTTTTTTTTTTAAATCTGTACAAAATGTACCTTTGTCAAATATTGAATACTCTTATCAACATGGGAGTGGGCAAATATGCTTGCTTTATGCAAATGTATGTGTATATTTATAATTGTAAATCAATTAACAACACAAAACAATGACAAATATTGTCCAGAAACCCTCACAGGTACTGCATTTAGCATAAAAATATGCTCAAATCATAACATGGCAAACTGCAGCCAAGCAGGCAACAACAGCTGTCAGTGTGTCAGTGTGCTGACTTTATTATTATTATTATCATAATAATTATATTTATCATAAAATTAGATTATCATAAAGTGGGCATGTCTGTAAAGGGGAGACTCGTGGGTACCCATAGAACCCATTTTCATTCACATATCTTGAGGTCAGAGGTCAAGGGACCCCTTTGAAAATGGCCATGCCAGTTTTTCCTCGTAAAAATTTAGCGCAAGTTTGGAGCGTTTTTTAGACTCCTTCGCGACAAGATAGTATGACATGGTTGGTACCAATGGATTTCTTAGGTTTTCTAGTTTCATATGATGCCAGTATCTTCACTCTAGCTTTAACACTGAGTTCACTACAACCTCTGATCGCAAATTGCGTTAAAGAAATTAGTGGCGTTAAAATGATTTTGCGTTAACGCGTTATTATGGCGTTAACTTTGACAGCCCTAGTAAATTAGTTTTGGCTATAGCAACTCTATAGGATGTTAATCAGCCCGGTTGCATGAAAAGGCCTATGAATGACATGGTAATGCGCAAGGTATTTAGCGTGCAATAAGAACGCCATGTAGTCTGTACTGACTGCAATGTAAACACATCTGCATAGATAGAGTTAGTGATGTAGAATAAAAAATGTGTGAAAGACAGCTTATGGTGGGCAGGACGGGTGGTGGATGGACTTTCAACCAGGAGGCCATGGTGTTCCAGACGTGTTTTTTAATGAAGTTTGTTTCCGTACTTATGTTCCAATGTTTCCGTACGTATTTTACTTAGTTTACATACTTATTTTAAACCCAACCATGATATGTTTCCTAAACCTAACTAAGTGTTTTTTTTGCCTAACTGCGGACGTTACCATAGTTTTGTTGCATGGCGTACAATTGACGTGCGAAAAGCCTAAAATGCGTCCTCATGACAAGCGTAATATCCTTGTAATGTTGTGCTATTTATACAACTTCCCCTGAGATTGGGTTGTGTTAATACAGTATGTGTGTTTGCTTCTGTCAGCTTGTTTTATTATATTTCTGTGCCCTAGTGGCCAAAGAAATTATAATTATTGCAGCTTTAAATTTTTACTATCCAGTGCAGCAGTAAATAGTCTTTAAAAATTATTTTTAGGGGCCATTTTGCCTTTATTTATTGACAGAAAACATAGGGCACAGAGAGAGGGAGGTGTGACATGCAACAATGAATGTCTCCAGCCGGAATTGAACTGGGTATATATGGTATGCCTCTCAAACACTTGGCCACCATTGATATTTGTCTTAGAATATGGACATACAATCCCAGGAGCATGTTTCGGATTAACATACAAATGAAAGAATCCACTCAAGGAAAGAGATCCCCCGTCGGGTTACAGGAGCCAGTGAAAGAGAAGCTTTATGAGAGGTGACGTAATAATAGAAAACAATGACATGAGAGAGACATGTGAAACAGTTTTAAAAAATGGTTATTTCTTTTGTCCTCTGACTTGTGAAGCTGTTAAACAAGATTGCTCATTCATGAATATGTCACCAGAATTGAATATGTACATATTAATAGAGTCATGGCCTTTATGAATGTGTAAATCCAGTGAGAAGACTCTTAAGCGTGTGTGAAAACAAAGCTCTTCCGTGGCAGGAAAATATATGTATGCATAGTGGCACAAAGGGGAAGCAGACATAGGGATGTTGTGTATTGTTATGGATATATTCAGGTTTATAAATATGCATAACTAACGTTCTTCTGATTTGATAACCTGCGCTCCTTTCTCTCCCTTACTTTAGCCGGGGTTGTTGGAGCCCACCTCAGCAGTAGTGCGGGTGGCAAAGAGTGCCACCACTCTGGGTATAGCCATTGAAGGTGGAGCCAACACTCGACAGCCGCTGCCACGAATTGTCACAATACAGGTAGGTCAGGACGAAAACGGAAATAATGTTTAAAATAATACCAACGCTAAGCTTACCTCTTCTTAAAGGTACAATGTGGAAGATCTGGCCACATGCTTTAAACAAATAGGGGACAGCATTTCACCTCCACTACTGGGTCTATGCAATCTAAATTTATAGTCAAAATAAAGCCAACTACTAACTAACAGCAGGGCAAGAATACGCAAAATTTGACCAAACTGCTGAAACTCTGAGAGTTGGTCCAAATAGCACTGCTGTCTTATGTATAATCTTCACGTGTGGTGTTGGCCTGTATTGTGTTTTCTGTGCCACCAACCATGGACTGTACGGCATACTTGCCAACCTGGAAACTTCAAAAATAGGGAGGATTTCAAAACCAAAGTGTGGGGGGGGGGTCCTCCCCCAGGAATATTAGAGTTTCCGAGACTTTGCTTTGTTTCCTGCATTCTGGTGACTTTTAAAGAATGAAAATAACAAAATAATGACTACGACTGCAACATTAAATAGGCCTACTTTTAGTTTTACTTTTAATTTTCAGTCCTCATTCATTAATTTTGCCCCTGGTTGAGTATTTATTTCTATTAGTACTCCATCTTTTACTCACTGAAGGTCCTTTAAGAGCACAATGTGACAGTGGCATCGCTGCGCTCTGAAACCCATTGTTTCCAATGGCATGCGCCACGCCACGCCGGCTTTTTTGCTGCGTCAAGCAAAGCCCTGCACGCTGTGATGTGCTGCGAGCAAACCGCGTTGTGTCGCGAGCAGCTCTCTTCTGCCGGGAAACGACATTTGGTGTAGCTCTATTGTCATCCGGGTGGGAACAATTGGGCTTATACACACCGTGCAGTGCCAGAAACAGGTTGAGATAAGGACAAGGGGAAAAAAAATTGTGAAAATTTGACATAAATCAAGGAGGATTTGCAAGTATGCTGTACGGTCCGTGTACGTTTTGATAGTTTGTTTATTGGATTAAATCCAAAGTGACAGAAACAGGAAAACAACATATATTTGTTTCGTCTCCCCCGCCACCAGGAGACTACTTTGCCGGGAGGAGAGTGTGCAGCAGCTCTGGGAGACAGACCTTCAGTTAGCGGTTAGCTGTAGCAACTCATATTCAGCCAGCGCAAACCGCCAGCGCTGGGGGTCTGATCCCGGGAGACTGCACCATCATCAGCCCGTTGTGACTCCCGGTGCTGGGGTTTGCGCTGGCTGAATGCCTGTTGCTACTGCTAACTGCTAACTAAAGGTCCTGCTCCTGGACACTACAGTGACTCACTATCGCCTTTCATGGTATAAGTGGTATTACAAGACAGGACGGGCTGTGGCTAGCTGATTAGTATGCTCATTTCAGCAGATATCTCTGCAATACAATACATCGTCTTTGACATAACGTCAACACTGTAACCTCTTCATATTCCGTTTTATAATATTAGTTCATTTTTTGAATGTCTTAAACTACACATTTAACCCCAGTATCCTTATTACGATGCAGTCGGCTCCATTTTAATGAATATTCTCCTCGTATTGTTGGCTATGTTTATTATATCCTGGGTGCCTTTGATTCTCTGCGATAGCACCACGCGCCCACCTTCCAGGTGGGATTTGATGTCCTTTAAGGCTTTATACGGATTCACGCTGCAGCTGAACTCACACTGACATTCCTGCTAATTTTGTCCTCGTCGGGGCTCACACGAAGACGATTATAACATTAATGGCCTTCATGAAAAGGCGTGACTGCCGGGAGACTCTGGCAATTCACTGCAATTAGGTTTTCATGAGGCAGTTGGTGTAATGTTGATGTTTAGGAATAAAGGCAGAATCGGCAGCACCTATGGGAGATTACAGTATACAGCACCTTTTTATGTAAATGATAATGATAAGGCTCAGTTCAGACATGTTTGTATGTTTCGTTAATGATGTGGTTGAATACAGTTGCATATCTGTATTGAAACATACTGGAAATTCAGATCCTGGCTATGCAGAGTGAAATCCAAATATTGACAGGTTAGTCACCTCTGAGCTATTACTGTGAAGGGATGTGCATGTATCTGTCTGCCAATTTGTCAACAAAGCCTTGCTTAGATCAGGACTATCTAATCATGTTCTAACCACAGAGGAACCAGGGAGTTACAAATTTAAAGATCAGAGTAGCGAGCAGCTACATACTACAGTCCGCCATCCCGTTCAAAGCTGTCTCCAAGCCTCCCACTCAGAGGCAGTGATTGAAATAAAAAAAGAGTTGCTGATTGCGAAGGGAGGGATAAAAGGATTGGAAATCAGCACATTCAAAATCAAAGAGTGACTGGAAGAAAGGGCGGCAAGTGTGAGTGAAGGACGTAAAAAAGAGAGTGGGAGCGGTGTTAATAAGGAGAGGAGGAACCAGGAGCATTTGTGAAGGGAAGTGGAGGTCCGGTGTTGTTGGTGGATGCAGTATTTGGGTGTGTAGGTGGTGGGAAGGTCATTGTGGGAAGAGTTGCACTGAGACTAAGTAAACAGATTTTCATTCCCAAACGGCAGTGGTTCCCATCAGTTCTCCAGATCCAACTCCCCAAGCTAATGCAGGAAGATGGGATTTTGGTTTCTCTCTCTGATGTATGTGTTTTCCGTTTTTGTCTCCTGAAGCGAGAAACACAGCTCTTATATCAGAGCTGCTTCTTTGCTACAATATTGTATGTTCCTTAGCTCCATTCATTATCGCAAACTTATAGATAAGATTTGATGAAAGCGTCTGTGGAATTATAGTGGCTGTTTTTGTTTTAGTGAATTTTTTTCCACCATGTGGCATAGGCAAAGACATAATAGTGTTAAGGCCCACACACCAGGTCGGCATCAAAGAAGTAGCGGTGATGAAGGCCGACTGTTGGGTCGCCTCATGTTGCCTTTGTCTTGGCAGACAAGTTGCATTTGAACACGCCGCAAAGACTACAGCCTACGGCCAGTTAGTACGTACGTTCTGCGCCTGCGTGAGAGGAAATAACTCTCCACACCAGCAGGCTGTGGTAGTCTGTATTTGTCATTCAAAAAGGGAAACTGGAAGACCGAGGACTGTGGATATACAAGCTGTTGTTATGATACATACATGAAACAAAGCGGCGTCTGCAAACCATTTCCACACCACTCTCACTCACCACTTAGCTTCATTCCAGATGGCCATGTCGTTGCGAAAATATCTGTGTACTGGAATGATCAGATGAGATGAAGATGAGAAATGAGAAGAGCCTTCTGTGTTTTTCCTCTTGACTTTACTCGTTGCTTTCCTCACTTCCGTTTCTCTTCTCGTGCACTGAGTCGTTCAAGCCGAACAGCCAATCAGGGTGATTTCTTTCACCTACGAGCTCTGCCGGCGATTCAAAATGCTGAATTGGCCGAAAAGCCTCTGACGCGGGCAGACTACAGCCGAGGGTGCGGGACACACCGCAAAAACTTGGCCGACAGACGCTCACCGACGACCCCAAACTGTTCTACAGCCGACCATCGGCTTGGTGTTTCAGGGGCTTAAGTCAGTAGCAGTGGTCTGTAGCTTCTTGAAGCTCATTCTCAGGAGAGTACATCATTAAAGAGATAAAGTTCTAGCACATTTTTGAATAAACACATCCTGTTTATCACAAAAAAATACTAAGCGATGAAACTATTGAAAGAAAAGAGTAAGAGCAGCTGTGTGAACATTCATTTGATTTCCACACTGTTATGAAAGTCAGGGAAACCTCCCCTCTGCCAAGGATTGTCTGTGACATACAGTAAGCACACAGAGCTAGACATTTACGCATAAGAGATGAAGCCACTGAAATGGTTCAACCCATAATAACACTTCAGAGTGAGGCTAATGAAAATAAAAAATGCAGCTGATTGCACTGGATAATAGCAGAGGAAATTGGCGCCTTCTCACTGTGGCGTGAGGAGGTCCAGTAAAGCTGCCTGAAACAAGGAAAAGATTAATTTAATGAGCTCATTTTATCAGAGTTAAAGTTCACTTAAACCCCTCAGGCAAGCAGATTGAAATTTTAATCAGGTTTAAATTATTGCTGGGTCTTTGATTACAGCTCCATATTTTTTGAATTTCATCCAAACTTTGGTTTGCTGGGGTGCAAACACTATCGATCACAAGCGAGGCAAAGCCACAAGCTACATGACACCGCTGCTACTTCCCTGAACAATAACAGCGTATACCTTCACAGTTATTTAGAGGCATTAATAACATGGTGGCCTCAAGGTCACTTGTTGCAGAAATGGAGGGAGACTTTCTGCACGTTTGGTTTTCGAGGTGGATAAGTGAGCTGTGAAAACTTTGCTCTATCACCTGGGGAAAGCTAACTCAATGTTATTAGACCCTTGAGCAAGGCTCACTACCCCAGTACTTTCCCCAGTCAGGACCAAGCATCAGAATGATAAATTTGCTTTGAAAAGAAAACATTAATTTTGTATCTGGCTTTCCGATGGGCATCGGTTCTATCCGGGGGACAGATCACATCAAAGCTAGCGCCCTGTGCAATATCTTTCCTCTGCAGTATTGGAAGTAAGCGCAGTGGAGTACTGATACAGCAAACCTCTGGCTTCTGTATTTCCTATCTCTCTGGGCACAAGGGCTCTCGCCTCGAGTCACCTCAATCATGGCTGCTGAGGATGAGGTGCAGATGAGTAAGCTGCTGCCGGCCGCGTGGTCGGTCCTTATCAGCCCCCGTCGCCCCTCCTGAAGCAACAGCTTGTTATCACTGCCATCTTCCGATCGTAACGACCGACCGCTCTGCCAGCTCAGGGTAATTGTTGCAGGCTCAGTAAATAAGAGAGGTGATGATGCAGTCCTGATGTGGAAGACGCTGCTGATGTTCTCAGCGATCGAAGTTACACGTAATGGGGTCAGCTGTCAGAGTCAGGGGGAGGAGAACATGGAACTGACAGGACTGACTGTGCCATACTTGGTGTGCTTTTAAGACCACAACAAAGTGGAACCTGTGTTTTTCTTTTCCTTTTCATTTTTAAATTAAGTATAAAGGTTCTCTATACGATATCCAGAGCATTAATATAGCAGCAAACAACTCTTTGCTATGTAAAGATATAGAGGAGTAATGTCTACCTGATCAGAGAATTAAGTCACTCTCTCTCTGTGAGTGTCCTCCCTGCTTTGTTTACTTAGCCGGCCAGCCACGCCTGCCTTTGAGTGCATGTTAGTGCATGTAAGCTTGCCCCACTGGCTAGTCCACGGCTGCTGCTCTTCACGGGTCTCATACGGTGGTTACAGCTGATAACGCCGTCCCAACCGACAGCGTCACCGCGATCGGTAGTGCCCACCCTAGGCCCCCACTCAGGGTTATCAGCTGCAGCATGGTTTAGGTTAGGTTGAGGAGAAAGTTGACTGGGAAATAGCTGAAACCGCCCACATTCTTTTTATCTTGGAAATATGGTGCTAGCACAGCCAATCAGTCATCAACAAGAAGCCACGCTCAGTCAGCTCATCGAGTTCCTCGCCCATGCTGCAATGACACGGTCACAAAAGGCATGCAGAGGCCATTACGTTTTGCCTCTTAACATAAAGAACACACTACTTCTGGCATTGGCACTTATTGCTGGTAATGGTCGTAAATCATCCACAGCAAGGACGTCCAAATTGAATGTATAAGGAAAGTAATTTAGACAGGTCTGAGCAGTCTTGATTATAAATGTGGAGGCGGCTGGTGGTTTCCACTTCAGACCGAAGAGAGGGAAAGAACTGCAGCCACGACTTCATCACATATATCTTTCCTCTGGGCTTGTGACCGCAGAGGAGAAGCACATAAGGTGAACAAATATGATTCTTTATTCAGGATTGCTGCAACAAGACGAAAGTGGCATCAAGTATGCTGAGATCTACTCTGTGGAGTTTGTTCTCCAGAGCAGAGAGAGGCCTTAGATGCTTACTTCACACAGTAGCTAACAACCTCTGTTCAGCAATTCAGACTGTGGGCGAGGATACTGAAATTGATGCCGTTCCAAAGTTTTACTGATGCTTGTCGGACTTGTTGGGCAGAGATCTGCTGGTTCTTTTGGGAGTCTTCTTGTTTCACTGCCAAGGAGCTGGGAAATGAGACCTGAGTCCTTGTATATTTTGTGAATATCATGTGTCCTGTGCATGTGTCAGATTGTCAATAACAACATTTTTCTAAGAAATGTGTGACTGCAAGAGGGGAGTGTTGCCAGTCAGGAGAAAGCATTTCACTTCTTTCTAAAGGCACAAAGCTGCAAAAATGTACTGCTGGGTCTTTGCTTTGTGCTCTGAGGGCCAAACTGCAGGTGTGTCTGTGTGGGTATTTATGTGTCTGTGCGGCTGGGAATGTGTTTTTCTGTAACAGGGCGGCTCTATTTCTGTATGCTAATGAGGCATCTGTCACATTTATGGCATGATGTTACTGGTTTGCTTTGGTACTGAGAGGACCTAGTTTACAAAATAAGGATCTGAGGATTTGTGAGGCCTCTGCAGGAACAAGTGGGCTTCTTGGATAGCCTTGGACCTGGGCCGCAGTTAGTTTGAGATTTTTGCCATGGTGATAACATTCGATCACAGACAGAAGTACAAACAACTCTTAACACTTTTTATGCCTCCACGCCGGAGACAGCCGTGGCCAGAGACATTATGTTTTCGGGTTGTCCATACGTACATACGTCCGGTCCATTCTCGTGAACGCCATATCTCAGGAATGCCTGGAGGGAATTTCTTCAAATTCGGCACAAACATCCACTTGGACTCAAGGATGAACTGATTCGATTTTTTTTTTTTTGGCCATACCTAAAGAATTCATTTCCTAATTATGACAATTTCACACAAATGTCTAACAGGATAAAATGTTGAAGTGAAAACATTTTGGTCGGACTGGTTGGCGGAGGTATACAACCGTGTGGCGGTAATTTGAGTTTGATGAAATTTCCTGACCCATCAAAGACCCCTGCTGCTATGAAAAATGATTCTGTCTGCTGCAAAATAAGGTTGATTTTTAACCATATTTCTTCAACCAAACAAAGAAAATGACACATGTTCCTGCTCATTTTATTACATTACATATTACATTTTTCATGTTTTCACTTATGATATTGTGTTTATATTTTCCTGGTGTTTTACAAGACGAGGAAGGAGATGTTTTGTGTTGTCGTCATGCATTACATTGGAAAAGGGTGCTGTGGCTTTATTCTTATATTGAGCATGACATTTTGTATATTAGTATTTGAATTGATAGTCGTTACAGTAGATTTATTGGGCCTCAGGCAAGAACATTTTTGTATTCTTATCCTAAACTGGCACTTTCTTCTGTGTTCCAAGCTCATTTCAACTTGATAAATGCCACCTGTTCATGAGTAGATGCACATTTGTGAGATGTGATAATTAGTGTAAACAACACTTCTAACTTGATATATAAGACAACCTGTTCTGCTCCATTTGTTTTATTCACAAACATATCACCCGAGAGTAAAACTTCACACTGCAGAACTTCAAGGCCAGCTGTCAAAAATCAACAGAAGGAAACATAACAAATTTCAGCGTGCTTTCACACCTAACCAGTTTGGTTCCATTAAATCAAAACTACTAATGCCTTCAAATGAAACTTGTGATCTCGTGTTTACAGCGTGGGAAGTTGTGTACATGATATGCGTGGCCTTCAAGTGGTTAAGTCGTGAGAACACCGCTGCTAAGCAACGGCAATATTAACACTACTGTCGGCGTCTAGAAGCCACAGAGGCTTACAATTTAGCAAGCTAGCAAGTGGGTAACATAATGCAGTAAATGCAAAGGCATAATGACAGAGGATAAAGATGATGCCGTTGGGAATATCAACATTTTCCTCAGACCTACTAGAAAATTACGAAGAATTACAATATACGACTAAAATTACAATTATTCACTTGTTATGTACTGAAAAATGAACTTTGATGGCCTCTGCCATTTCTGACAACGTCAAGAAACACGTCGTGAACTCTGAGCTTTCAGAAACGTTCAACTTACGAGGTTGTGAATACCACAAGAGGGGGGCGTTCATATGGACTCTTCTCGTCACTACGATAAACATGACCCCATTTGAAGGCACCATAAACAACCACATGGAGGCCACCTGAGAAGAAGGGTCTCGGCCGCTAGTGCAGTTCATTTGTAGTGTGAAAGTAAAACCAACCAACCACCGGACTGTGTGAAAACAGATGTGTGATTTTAGCATAAATTCATAAGCTAAATATTAAATCCATCTCAGATCTCCCTCTATACACACAATGTATAGCCTAAATTTATACAAGATCATGGTAGCATGTATGAGTGTTTTCCCTGATATATCCGAAAGTGAAAAGGAGTAAAACCAGAGGTGTGTTGAGCTTGTGTCCTTGGTTTTTTGGCAGTTCCTCAATAAAAGTGAGTGAAAAGAGGGAAACATGCTGTCTGTGCATCACTATTTATGATATCATGTATCAAACCTAGCCTTGACTCATGATCTCTTTTCCCCCCGTGGTCCATGTAATGCTGATACAGTAGGATGACATCCCCTAAACTGTCAATCAGTAGTGAGTTACCTGTCAGTCCATATGACTTCATGTTTACAGCTCTTAGTTTGCTTGTAATAAGTCAGTGTGAACACAAATCAGAGTAGAACTAAGAGGCAATCATGCATAATTTTTTTCCTTGGCTCGGGCCAAATGTACCAAAGTACAGGTGTGAGAGGATCCATAAACTCCAAATCTATCCAAATTTATTCAGATTAAGGCATTCTGATTCTTTTCACACTTCGGAGAAAGACTATCTTTACATGACTTGTACAACCACCTGTGAATTTGTTTGTGCCTAAGTGAAGTTTCTACATTTGAGAAAATTTAAAAACCCAACTAGTTCTCTTAAAGGGGAGATATGGGGGACAAAGGGGTCATAAAAAACTCACTTTTTGAGTGCTTATGCACATACATTTGGGTATCTGGAGTGCCTACCAACCCACAAACTGTGAAATAAGACAATCCAGTCAGTTTTTTGTAGGCTGCAGAGATCAGAAAACATGTGATTCAACAAGCCATTCAGATTTGGCTCCCCTTCCTATGTCACATGCAGGCTCATTAGAATATATCCTCCCACATCAGCCCAGACTTGACAACTACTTTTGCAAAGGTGCACCAAATTTTTCTCGCAAGCCCGATTGTGAAAATATTCATGTATTGGAATGATCAGATGAGATGAAGATGAAAAATGAGAAGAGCCTTATGTGTTTTTCCTCGACTTTACTCGTTTGCTTGCTTTCCTCACTTCCGTTTCTCTTCTCATGCACTGATTCGTTTAAGCCAAACAGCCAATCAGAGTGATTTCTCTCACCGAAGGGCTCCGCCAAAAAACTAGGCCAACAGACACTCGCCAACAGCCCCAAACTGTCCGACGGCCAACCGTCGGCTTGGTGTGTCAGGGCCTTTAAAGACAAAGGGTGAATACAGGTATATTCAGACAGACAGTATGAGGAAAATAATGTGTTTTTTGAATATTACAGCATGTAAACATGTTCTAGTAGAAAACCAAAATACAAGTATGAACTTGAAAATGAGCATAATATGTCTCCTTTAAATCACTTGTATGTGCTACTAATTAAGTATAAGTTATTTTTATCCGTTCTTACTCCAAATTTAAAATTAAGTTCTAAAATTCACATTGTCTCTATCTCTGTGTGTGTCTCTTTCTCTCTCAGAGGGGTGGTTCAGCTCATAACTGCGGCCAGCTGAAGGTAGGTCAGGTGATCCTGGAGGTAAACGGGGTTTCCATGAGGGGCCGCGAGCACAGGGACGCCGCACGCCTCATCGCCGAGGCCTTCAAGACCAAAGAGAGGGACCACGTGGACTTCCTGGTGACCGAGTTCAATGTGGCACTATAGCTGCGTGGAGGCGGAGAAAGGACGATGACGAGGGCAGCGCCAAGAGAAGATGGGTTCCAGGACGACACGTGAGGAAGATATTCAAGCGTCTGTTGTTTTAAATGGCACAACTCTTTTAGATAGACACAAACGAACCACCAACTGATCTCTGAGCCCTTCTAAAAACCCCACCCTTGAGTCTGGATACACGAGACTCAAATTTACAAGGTATTACTTCCGCCGTGGACTTCGTTCAGGATTCTCCTCAACGTGTTACCTCCCCACTGTGAGACCTTATGCACTAAAATGGAAAGTAGTGAAACGTATACCTTTTTCTTTGTTCTCTCCGTGTTAAAACTTGTGGATTTACAACCATTTGAAACCAACTGGAACTTCTCGTAGCACTCCCACATCCCGTGGTCGGTTATTTTTTATGTATTTATTGCTTCTACCTGAGAGACAACTGCACATCTAAGACTGATCCATGCTCGACTTTACAAGCTTGGATTTGTAAAATGTAAAAATGAACAAATGTAGATACAGATGCATATATACTGTACACATAAAGATACTCCTATATGAATTATAAAACCCGTAACCTCCGTTGAATCATCGACATATAGTGATATATTTCAAAGATGATAATTCAGGCCTTCCTGGTGATATGGGATTCTACACAGGGCCTGTCTGCGTATGACCACCCTTTCACAAAGAGGAAATGGATCAAATCATGTCAGGCTACAAAAATACACATTCCATGCTCATATTTGTTGAATAAGACATCAAAAAAGACGTGTGTATGATGAAAATCTTCATATGGGCACCACGCAAATGCACATCATTTCCTGTTTGCTTTCCACTTCTCCATCTGTATTGTTTGAGACTATGTCCACACTTAACCAGCTAAACTTTAAAATGCTGTGAAAGCAAAATGCGTCCACAATACGAATAATAAGAAACAGCTAAAAACTGTTTTTATTTCCATCGGCAAATGCTGCGCACCCAATTTGACTGTCATCAGCTCATTAAATGTGCGTTAGTAATAGGGGCCTACTACTGTGTAAAAGTGAAAGCGAAACTTTAAAGCGACACGCAGCAGCGTAACATAATTGTGATTGGCCCCGGTGCAAATATTTACATGGGCCCTCGCCCCAAAAACAAGTGCACGCGCCTGCCAGACAATTGCAAAGCAGACAATTGCTATGCCTCCATGGAAAGGCTCACCATGTAAATCCAAACCAGCCTGTGATCAGCACCACAAACAGCAGCCGAAGCTGTGTGTGTGAGACGGTGAGACCATCGTGTGAGACAACACAGAGAGGCGACTGTTCGTTCTTAACAACAGTGGCGGCTCCTGAAGAGTTTAGCGTAGAAGCTGCAATAACATCAGTTATATCAGAACGGGAGAGTATTCATTGAAAGAACAGCAAAGAACGGCACTGAAGGCTTTTCTAGATGGAAAAGCTGTTTTTGCTCTTCTCCCGACTGGCTTCGGCAAGAGTTTGATTGACAGATGGTTCATCCAATCACCTGCCAAGTAGTTTTTGAAAGTGCCTGCCCTTTTCCAAACAGTTTCCAATGAAGGCTTCTCATATGTTCTGTGAAACAAGGTTGTCGTGTTCACATTCATTCACTCTACAGAGCAATTTCGAAAAGCTCAGTTTTTTGCGTGTTGAAAACGCTGGATCAAAGATACTGTACGTTTTCGGATTTGGCCAGTTTAGTGTGGAGGTTCTCTCAGAGGGGATCGCAACCCTCCGTTATTCCCTCAGACCGCTCAGCTTTTCTCCTGCTACTCTCTGAATAACAATTGATGATTTTATTTTGTAATTTCATAGTTTTAATTATATTCACCCTGGGGGGCTTGCTGAAGCCATGCTCAGTGCAGCAATTACGCCCAAGAGGGGAGTAATGAGACATTTAGAGGACGACAATGCCACAGATTTGAGGAACACTCCGCCGCACATGTTCACACATGGAACGTGTGCACGCACGCACACATTTCATCACTTATGGAAAAGCAATTAGGAGATAAGCAATCAGGTGGAGTGAGAGATGGAGTGAGAGAGAGGAAAAGAGAGAGAGCAGCAAAAGTAACAGATGAGACGTGATTGTTGTTGTGTTGATTTGCTTCCGCTCAGGAAGAGTGCAAGCATGGAGAGGATGTACAGCAAACATCCTCCATGTGTCACTCCGGAGACTCGCATTAGGCTGCAGGTAGAAATATGAAGTAATTGGACTAATTAATCTAAGTGTTCTGTACGTTGATGTGCGTTGTGTATGCGTTTAATGCAAGTGCCGTGCGTCTGTCTGAAGTTAATGGATGAAACAAGAGAAAATATGCACAAAACAAGAAGACGGCAAATGTAAATGTCATCAAAGGAGCTGCTGTATGAGACAGGTGCGAGGAAGCGACTCGGTAGTTAGGTAGTCTTTTTGATGAAACTGCCAACAGAGCAGCTCTGTGAGAAACTGCTGTCAAACACTCCTGAATCATTCTGGTGACAACTAAGAGAACAGCACCATATACCTGCTGTTTATCTTCAAAATGTCAGCCTTTAATGAATAAAAAAACAAATGCCCACATCCTCTACCCGTAATGCCCAATTACGATCCCAAGATATATAGTTTTTGAATAAATCTATAATTTCTTACCAGGCGAAAACCTGTCGAAAGACCACGTTTTGTTCTATTACTCATTTTACAAGTGAGACGTAAGAAAACCAAAAAACTATCAACATTTTTTTAAGCTGCATGAATTGATTTTGGCCAGTAGAAGGAAGAACAACACCAGATGCCGACATATACATACAGTTCTGACATGTTTTTGTCGGATTATTTTATTAATTTATTCTTTGATTCATTTTGAGTCGTGTTTTGTCAACCTGATGAATGTTCACTCTCCTTTTAGCTCTGGTTTGGTCTCCACCAGCTTTTTTTTTTACCAGCAAATTTTGTCTGTAGCTTATATGGTGTTGATGAGAGCACTGAGACTGACTGTGTACAGTCTGAGCGTCTGTTGATTGCAACAAAGATAATGTAACATTAGATTCTACCCGACCTGAAAAGCCTCGGCAAATTTCTCTGTGGTCCGTGTGCAGCTGAGTTATCAAGGCATCCCGACTACTGCTGCTGGCTAGAGGCTAACGCCATGATGCTAACACACTAACTGTCCCACAGGAGGAGTGGACGGGCCACGGCTCCAATGTTTTGAATTTCGACTGCTGTTAACCATTTTAAAACGCTAGCTGTCAGTACTAGATACTGCTCCTTTAAGGAGTAACTTAACACCAGGCTGAAAAGCAGTGTTTTGCTGCCCTCTCTGGTTGATGGTCAGAAGTGTGCTTTATTGCACCTATAACCACACCGAAAGGTGATGTCACAAGATCTCGATGTACATGCGTACATCATTACAGCAAGGTGAGAAGTGAAATCACTGGAGGTCAGCAAAAACAAGATTTTGAGGGGTTGTTATTGTAAGTTACTCATTAAAGTTGATATGGGCCTTCCAACATACAGTTTCAATGCATCCCTAATAAATATCCCAACTTTCATAAAGCTTTTTTTTCCAACTGCAGACACAGAATTCCTCCATTCATTTAAAAATATGTAAAATTAGGCTAATTTAAGTTTCTGGGTTATGTCCAATTCAAGAGAAATTACA
>CAKALU010067807.1:0-11351 GCA_916700995.1 Hozukius guyotensis | reverse complement strand
GTTGTTAAAATCGTGAGTTTTTTTTAAACGATGTTGACGTGGCATGGCAGAGAATTTACATGATTCGCCATTGAAAGACAAACTGTCGTAACTCGACTGTACTTGGTCAAATCTGCCCCAAACTTTACCTACTTCATAGCAGTTCAGGCCTGAGGACATCTACATGGCAATATTGACTCATAGTCATAGCGCCATCTACTGGCAACAGGAAGTCAGCGTTATGTGACAAACATTATCCGATTCACATGAAATGTACATTGTGTGGTCTACACTTAATATAGACCACCATAATGCATTTTTAGCGTGTGTTCTCTAGCGCCACATAGTGGACACAGGAAGTGGTGAAAAATTTGCAATCTGTCATTTCCTGTGCCACTCAATCCACGCAGGAAATAATGTCTAACTTGTCTCTTTTGTCCGCCAGCAGCCCGTTTTGCGTTGCTGAGTTGCCCATAGAGGGCTTGGCGGGGCAAGCGGTGGTCGGGCATGCGGATAGTATGCCCTATCCAGCGGAGATGTTTTTTTGCTAGTGCTGCTTCCATGCAGATGGAGTTGGTCATGGAAAGGATCTCTGTGTGAGGCACCCGATCTTCCCAAGAGAGGCCGAGGATTTTTTGGAGGCATCGAATGTGGAAGGCCTCTAAGCTTTTGATATGCCGTCTGTATGGGGTCCATGTTTCTGCCCCATAGAGCAGAGTGGAGGCACATACCGCGTTGTAAACAGCCACCTTGGTACTGATCTTTAGGTTTTTGTTTTGGAATACCCTTCTACGGAGTCGCCCAAAGGCTGATGAGGCTTTGTTGATGCGACTGTTTATTTCAGTGTCAAGGGAGCAGTCTGAGGAGAGTGTGGAGCCAAGATAGGTGAACTGGTGAACTACTGTGAGTGGAACACCACCTATTTGAAAGTTAGGGGGTGAAGGAGGTTGGGTAGTGAGTTGTGCCTTGACTTCGGTTTTTTGAACATTGACCTGGAGACCAAAGACTGGTATAGGCTGGAGATTGTGTTAAGGGCATGCTGCATGGACTCTGGGCTATGTGCAAAGACAGCGCAGTCATCTGCGTATTGGAGCTCACGGATTTGTATGTCTTTGTCTTTGTGTAGGCCTGGAGCCGTCGGATGTTTTGGGCTTCACAAAGCAGAGCAAAGTCATTTCACCAGGTTTAATTCTGTATAGAGAAGGATTGACATTTTGGAGACGTTTCAACAGGTTAATTAAAAATATCCATCAAGTTTGGTGATGCTGGGACGAACTCCCATTGAGTTGTGGCAAAATTTGCGCCTGGCCCATGCAAATCTTTGGAACTGGTGACGCCCCCTATGGAGTAATTTCTAAATAATTTTACACACGGGGTTCAAAATTGTTATAAAACGTATCCTGTGAGTTTGGTAAAACCCTGAAGTTCACAGGAAACTTTCAGGGGATGTTTCAGGTACTCCTCTAAACATATTCTGCAAGTTTTGAGAGGATGGGCCCAACAGTTGTGGAATATTAGGTCTATTGATGTGCTAAGCCACGCCCCTTTAAAGTACATTGGTCAATATATTCAAAACGCAATAACATATCAACAAGCTTTTGATAACTTTGGATAAGCTTGGTCCAATAATGATTCACAGATATTTTGGTACCAATCGGACATAGAGTTTGGAGAAGATGTCAAAAATGTGTTTTTCAAAAAAATCTAAATGGTGGAAAATGTAGTTATAAAAAGCTAGGGCCTCTTGAGGCTTTTTTGGAGAGCACATTCAGCAGCACGTGTGTCAAATTTCAAGTCAATCAGACTTATGGTGTGAGGGGGCTGGCCTTGAATATGTTGCAGCGCCACCATGTGGCCAATTGGGATCATATTTTATGTGAAGCATTACTTCATAGTGCACTTCTTCCAATCATTCCTGACAGTCCACGCATTGCTGATGTACGGAGCCCCCCTAGATGATGTACTTCAGTAAAGTGTGAAAGATATTGACAGATTCAAACTTCCTGGATCAATAACTCATAACAGAAACGTTGTTATTACACCAACGAGGGCTCTTTCTAACCGTAGTGAGGTAGACAACGAGCTACAACCTCATTTTAATCAACACAAAACACAACATTGGTCTCTATGTGCAGCCGGCTGTGAGATGAGTGGTCAGGGACTGTCTACAAAGTGCAACGCCGAAAAGAGAAAAATATTCAATAACTTCAGTAGTATACAGTGTAGTAGCACCAAAATTACTTCACACATCAATGATCTCCTCATAGTTGTACTACAACACTTACTTTGGAAAAATATGCTTTTGCATAATTTTGGGGAATTTTTAATGGGAAAAATATTCAATACCTTCAAGTAATGTACAGTGTAGTACCATCAAAATTACTTCACACATCAGTGATCTCCTTGTGGTTGTACTACAGCATTTAGTTTGGAAAAATATGATTTTGCATAATTCTTTTGAATTTTTAATGGGATAAATATTCAATAACTTCAGTAGTATGCAGTGTAGTACCACCAAAATCACTTCACACGTCAATAATCTCTTCCTGATTATACTTTTTAAGCTAATTAAGACATTTTGATGGCACTGCACTTTATAAAAATGAAGTTATTGAATATTTTTCCAATTAAAATTTCACCAAAATTATGCAAAAGCATATTTTTCCAAACTAAGTGTTGCAGTACAACTATGAGGAGACCATTGATGTGAGAAATGATTTTGGTGCTACTACACTGTATAATACTGAAGTTATTGAATATTTTTCTCTTTTCCGCGTTGCACTTTGTAGACGGTCCCTGACCACTTGTTTCACGGCCGGCTGCACATAGAGACCAATGTTATGTGTCCAGCTCAGAGGACGGCTCGTTGTGATTAAAATGAGGTTGTAGCTCGTTGTCTATCTTACTTCGGTTAGAAAGAGCCCTCGTTTGTGTTTTAACAACGTTTCGGTTATGAATTATTGATCCAGGAAGTTTGAATCTGTCAAGTTACTTACTAACTCGAGGGAACAAGTTACTAACTCGAGGGCACGACTTAATAAAAATGTTCTCCAAGGGCCTAGGGGTCTAGGGGATCTGGGGGGGGGCTCCGTAGTACCGTGTATCAAAGTTTGCGAGATCTAGCAGAACAACCACTGAGTTGATGTCACTATCATCCCCGGTCTCCGATACTCAATTGTACCTGAGCTGTACCACGTGGGAGAGTCTGTAGAGGGGGAAGGTGTCTGGTCTGGCTGATCTAGTTCTATGAGGAGGCTTCTCTAGCTGACGGGGCTCTATGGAGGAGAGCTCAGCACGTCACTGGATGCTCCTCTTCAGAGGCCTGGACGGAGGTAGAGACGGAGATCAGAGGAGGAGAGGAGCAGCACACAGCCTCATCACATCCGCGGCTTCGCTCCGATCACTAGTTTGCAGCCTAAATTTTTTCCCTTTTCCTTCATTTGATCTGCTTTTTTTTTTACACAAAAAACAGCACCGATATTAAACATTTTCACCGTGCAAACCCAGCCTGACCCAGCCTGCATCCCTCCTCCATCCTCCCTCCTCCCGCTGCTCCATCCTGTCCAGTGTGTGTTGGATGTGTCGGCCGACTGCAGCGATGCTCGCGCTGCTGAGCGCCTGGCTGTGCGCTGGGCGTCTGTGCGCGGCGGGGAGAAGCCAGCAGCTCAACTACCGACCGCTCATCGGTAAGATCCAGCCCTGTCGGTAACACTCTGACCGCTCATCGGTAAGATCCAGCCCTGTCGGTAACACTCTGACCGCTCATCGGTAAGATCCAGCCCTGTCGGTCCACTCTGAGACCGACAGCCCGATTATAACATGATGTAATCTAATGGAGAGTGTTCGAGAAAAGGTGCGTGTGTTCACAGAGAGAGCGTGTGTGTGTGTGCATGTCCCATGTGAGTGTCTATAATGTCAGAATATATACCAGTAAGTCTTCTGGAGGTTTTCAACCTGACACCCTACATCAACAAAGGAGCACTATGTTAATGTAGGATGGAGGGAATGATTTAAAAGAGCAGCAAATAAGCAATGCATGAGATCTAATGGTATTGTTATGAATTGGCATGGGTCCCTTAAATATGTATTTGTTAAAAAAAAAAAGTATCATTGTTTTGGAATTATGAGAGTTAAGAGTAGCAGCAGGTTCCCTCTTGAGCTACGACACAATGTTCAGGTCAAATGGGCCGATGTAAAAAGAGAGCATGAAATCATTTTAATTTTAAAGGGACTTTATTTAAGAATCAGAAATTGCTTGTTAACAGCTTCACCTGTGGTCGTTAAGTCAACTAAAGTCAGCGTCCTGTTGCTGGCGCTTGTGCTCGCTCTACATAGACATGAAGGAGCATCGCTCAACACAGTGAGGAGACACACGTCAGCTAAAAGCACAATATCACTCTATATTTCAGCTGCTTGGCAGTAATGTTAGCTGACCAGACGAAGGTCTCTCCATGAATCAATGCTGATCCTAGTGTTGGCTTTTCCTGCCTCAGCCTCCCGACCGCGGCCGGAGGGAACAGGGGAGACGCCGGAGTTTTGGTCGGAGACGATAACGTTTCTCTCTGCGGAGCCCCGTCACTTCACAAGACACGGGAAACCTCTGTTGGTCTGGAGGAGCTGCAGCAGTTATTTCTGCACAAACGTCCACTGTACATTCACTAAATATTCTCAGAGCTAAACTAACTCTTCTGCAGTGTGGAGTGTGAGCGCATGCACGTGAGAGTGGAGCGAAAGAGCGAGAACGAGCGCGTTGTGTGAGTGAAGGCAAGCAGGCAGAGGAGCAGAGTACAGCAGAGACTCCGGTCCTGGAGACCAAAGCTACGGTCTCCCCCGCGTCCTCCGACCGCGGCCAACACTGTTTAACAGACGGGCTTCACTAGATACAACCAAGAGGTTTTGGTGCTTCACTGTAGTTTGTGTTGGAGTCTGAGTCTGAACAGCGGAGACACACGCGAGCGCGCATTGGACACCGACCCGGATTGATTTACACGTGTAAAAAGTTACAAACAGTCCCTTTAACACTAACTATTGTCTTTGGTGTGCCATAGTAACAACACAATAAATACATGTCATGTGATAAAAAGTTGGAACAAACATTTCATAACTGATTATGTTGTATGGGTGTGTGTTTCTGCACATTGGTGTCTTTATGTCTGATGTGTGTGTGTGTGTGTGCACACACGTGTGTTGTCTCTGTTGGACTGTGTCTAGCTGTGTGTGTAGGTGCATGCTTGTGTCATAAAATTGTCGTAAACATAAACGTTATTAGAATCATCATATCCATACATGTACATACATGTAATCGGACCTCTGCATTAACCATCCTTAGCATTTAATGGCAGTGGGCTGCTGTGAAGCGCTCGTGGAAAATTAGAACATCTTCAATAAAAAATCAAAACACCAAAATGCATTTTGGTCAGGTCTCGTCCTGCGTTCCCTTCAAACACTGTCTGCAACACATAATATATATATATAAACAGATTGTTAAGATTTTGCTCTGATACCTATCTATCTAGACCTATGAACCGGTTTTTCATCCTCGATTTCTGTGTAACCTCTGTGTAAAAGTGTGCGTATATGTTGCCCATTTTAGCTGAAAACCATGGCCCAATTTAGCTTGCATGGTTGAGTTAACTGGGCCAGTACCTAAAATGACTTTTGTCACTAAAGTCTAAATTTGCTTTATTTGAAAGAGCCTGTCAAAACATTGCTCATATACATTTTGCTTTGTTTACTTCTAGTTGCTTTATCATCTTTATTAGTGATGAGTGACATTTGCTATGTCATGCTCACTTACCATACAATTTCTCTGACAGGCTTCATGTAACACTATGCCCTGCCCATATTAGCAACCACAGACCAATCAAAGCTATTGGTACATGTCAACTAGTGTTGTAGCAACAATGTAAGATCAGTTGTGGTTGGCAATGATGCTCCAAGCTTATATTGCCTATTTTACCTGACTCCACCCTATGTATGTGTTGCACATACAGAAACTTTATTGAAATCTACTCCGTTACTAAATGCGTGAATTACCATTTATATCCAAATTTTGTAGACTAGTTCATATCGCCATTCAATAAAAGAATATAGTACTGTTTCAACAAAAATAAATGCCCCAAAATCATATGTGACTTACAAATATTTTTTTATTGCGCGGTGCTGATATTTGAGCAAGAGGGAAGCAGAAGAAGAGATGAATACAGTGTTGAAGTGGAAATAAAAATATGTGCCAATACTGTGTATCAGCCGGTATCACCAGTCTCTTGCTCCTATTTATTTATTTACTTCTTTAATAGATTGATGGTAAGTGCCTGGCAACGACTTGTTGTGAAGTGAATGCAATGGAACAGGGGAGGAAGAACGTGACATCTAGTGGCTGAATGTTATCAATAGCACCTTTAAAACTACGCAATTTCACATCATTTTGGACCATTATTATTACTATACATAACGGCCAAAAAGCCTAAAGACAAAACTTGATATAATTAAACAATTGTTAGGCTACATATTACAGCCTTTAAAATGTTTGCCCTGTCAAACTTTTAAATATTGTTTCAATATTATATATACAAATATATGTTTTCACAAAAAGAACACAAACATTCCATTGATGAATTACAGCACCCACATGTAGAAGTGTCGGTACTGCGTACCAGTGAAAATGTGACCCCGATGTACCTGTTTAATAAATGAGGCAAATATACACAAAACTCACAAAACTGTTGAAAAACATAAATGTATTTTAATATTTTTAATTTAAAGATATATTCACAAAACTCTAAAATAAAACCAAAAGATTATGGCTACAGTGGGGTCACATTTTCTGACGACAACAACCAGAAATGGTGACTTTATGTGTTGATGGCTCTGCGGTCACAGATTTCGGTGTAACACCGGTAAGTGGATGAATGAATGGATGATGATGATATGAATGAATGAAAGGCTGCTCTTGGCCACCTTTCTTGTCTTCCTTTCATACACTGATGGAAAAGGCTGCCATGCAAGGTGCTAAACTGCTCATCAGGTGATCTAAATGCTCATTCAAACATCGATGGCTCGGCCTTCGGGAGCAATTTGGCCTTAAGAAAAACCATAAGAATCAGAGTATTATACGTATTATATTGGTATTGTCTTACTGTTTATACATTTCATTGTTGTTGTCTTAATACTTCCACCATATATATAATCTCCTCCCCCGTGTTAGCGTGGGTTTTCTCCAGGTTCTCAGGTTTCCTTCCACAGTCCAAAGACACGCAGGTTAGGTTCATTGTTGACTCTAAATGTCCCGTAGGTGTGAATGTGAGCGTGGATGGTTGTCTGTCTCTATGTGTCAGCCCTGTGATAGTCTGGATGGATGGATATATATACAGTATATATCATATTTTCATATTGCGGGGGGGTGTCTTGGGGTCCTCCCCCAGGAAATGTTGAGCATCGAACACATTTCCTGCATTCTGGTGGATTTGTATGCATAAATAAATGGTAGAAATGTCTTTAGGGTTGTAACCTCTTTAAATGTGCTCGTTGCACCAACGTCAATGCTTCATTGAACCCCCCTGGATTTGTAAACCCCTGGAATAGCTCATATGTGTTTCAGCAAAATGTCTGCTCATGTTCAAAACTTTCTGCACTTTCAAAACATTTCCCACACATAGTTGAAGTTGTGATATTTTGAGCAAAAAGTAATATTACGGGAATAAAGTCACAATAATTCAAGTGTAAATGTTGAGAGAAAAAGTATTACGAGAATAGATTTGTAATTTAATGAGAATAAAGTCATAGTTTTTATATTAAAATGTAATATTATAAGAATAAAGACCTAATTTAATGATAATAAAGTAATATATTTCAAGTGTAAAGTTGTAATTTAATGAGAATAAAGTCATACTTTTTTTAATTAAAGAGTCGTAATATAACAAGAATAAAGTCATAATTTAATGACAATAAAGTCATTATGTTTAAAGAAAAAAGGTGAAAACCCTACCCACATGAATCATGTAGATCCTTTACATGCCTGCTATACGGTTTGTGTTATGCTCTCTGTCTTCTTTCCTCCCTAGGTGTGTTGGCGCAGGAAAACCTTCCAGGAGACCAGTTTGCTCGCGGCTCCTCGTACATCGCTGCCTCCTATGTGAAATACCTGGAGGGAGCCGGGGCTAGGGTGGTACCCATCAGGTACAACATTCACATGTGACATCTCTCATACCTGTTAGGTGGAGTAGTCCCAATGGATTAAAGGGGGCCGGGGGTAACTTTTTGCTGTTGACCCATCTATCTATTTTAGATATGTATGTATGCTGGCGGGCTACACGGCGGGGCGCCTCATAGCAAGAGGGTTGCAGGTTGGAATCCGGCTTGGGGCCCTTCTGTGTGGAGTTTGCATGTGTTTGTGTGTTAGCGTGGCTTCCTCCCGCAGTCCAAAGCAATGTTAGGTTCATTGTTGACCCTGTTGGCCCTGTTCAGACCCGAGGCCTGTACTATGAAGCGAGTTCAACATACCCGATCTCAATGCGTCTTGAGATTTGTGATCGGATCGCTGAGGACGCATGTTAATACATGGGTCACATATGGTCACTTTCTTTTAGCAGTATGTACGAGAATGTGTCCTGGGCCACATTAAGGACCGCTTACTCATCTGATGCCCCGCTGGGGTCTCTCAGACTAGGCACGCCAATGCATTATTACCATACTGTCTGCGATGTGTCGGTGTTTTTGTTCCGATGCTTTGCACGGAGCTGACGGAGTTATCAGTGGAAGAGCAGCAGTGTTTTCTCTTTGTAGCCTGTTAACTGTTTAACCAACGCCAGTGTAACAAACAGCCTGCAGTCTGTATTTCTACTGTGGACTGAGTCCTGCTTAGAGGCTCAGGAACCATCTCTACTGGCACAATATCTTTATATCATTTATTCATTATTAGCGTTATATATTAGTTTATTAGATATCCTCTTTGTGAATTCATTATTTAATAACCCAGATGATTATGACTATGGTGTCATTTGTTGTTATTTATTAGGCTGACTGTTTCAGGGAAAATGTAAATGATGTAACTCATATCAAACCCGACGTTCAGGACTGATCAGCCTCATGTGACTGAATGGAAATGAGGATAAATGATGTAAAAGGTGTTTATTGCTGACAGACAGACTCTCCTTCTCTCTCTGACTTTAATAGTATCATTAATAAAAGTTAACAGGGGAAATAACAGATCATGAAAAGAAAACTCTTTCTATTAAATGTAAAAAGTTGTTTATGGTCTATTCGTTGTGAGGTCTTACGAAGCTCTTTCAGTGACAGACTGCTTCAGCCGCAGTGTGTGAAGGAGAGAGACTGCAGAGGCCTGTACTACCAAGCAGGATTTGAGGTTAGCGAGGTAACTTCAGGGTTAACCCTTCAGTGTTTTCCGTCCTACGAAGGTGGTTCACTTCTTACCGGGGTAGATCACCATGGTAACTGATGCTGAACAGCTGACCTGAGGCCAGAGGCCTGTACTACGAAGCAGGATCTGCGGTTATCGAGGTAACTTCAGGGTTAACTCTGGGTTTTCGGTACTACGAAGCTGGTTTACTTCTTATCGAGGTAGATCTCCATGGTAACTGATGCTGAACGGCTAACCTGCTCCGGAGCAGGTTATGTTGCAGATAAGAGATCAACTCGTAAAAAACTAAAAGAAATCTTGGGTATGTTGAACTTCAAGTTGAGCTTCAAGTTCAACATACTTATGCTGAACAGCTAACCTGCTCCGGAGCAGACGCCTGAGGCCCGAGGCCTGTACTACGAAGCGAGTTCAACATACCCAGGGTATCTTCTCGTTATCTGGCTTCACTTAACCTAACAAACGAGATCTCGCTAAACTGTACTACGAAGCTGGTTATCAACTCGGTAAATCAACCCAGGGTTTTCCAATCTCGTTATGAGCGCGTTCACATGAACGAGGAGGTGTTTGCAGCATCTGACCAATCACAGACATGAACAAGACTACTGACAGACAGGCAGAGAGGCACATTTAACAAAGGAAGAGCAAACTATATTAGACAAATACGAAGAAATTAAACACTTAATCAGACTAAAAGTAACACAGTTGAAGCTGCTAAATGCAGGAAGAACAGCTGGTAAAAGAAAAAACTCCCGATGTGTGAATGCGTAAATTAACAGATTTATTAATTTAACGGAATACTCAAAAGTCAGATATAGTCGTCTAAATATAAATAACTTTTCAGAGTGTAATAGATGAACAGATTACTCATCATTTTACACTGCGAGTATGATGTTGCGTCTATGACTATTTAAACATCCTTTCAGCTGCGTCCCTCCTCTCTGACGGTGTGAAACAGACTCAAGAGGAAGTAAAAATAAATATATATATGAAAATATAATTCAAAGCAGTAAACACCCACAGCATACAGCCAGCTGTCCTTCCTGCATCTGTCAGTTTCAACTGTGTTGTTTTTAGTCTGGATTATGACTGTAACTTCTTCACGTGTGTGATATTATCATATAATCACCACACTGAGCTCTGATTGGTCAGCAGGAGGTGCTTTCATAGGAGTTGATCTCTTATCTGGAACATAACCTGCTCCGGAGCAGGTTAGCCGTTCAGCATAAGTAACCATGGAGATCTACTCCGGTAAGAAGTAAACCAGCTTCGTAGTACCAAAAACCCTGAGTTAACCCTGAAGTTACCTCGATAATGCCAAATCCTGCTTCGTAGTACAGGCCTCTGGCCTCAGGCCTCTGGTCCTTCTGCTGCTGGAACACTTCACCATCAACATGGTCCGTCTGTTGTTCACACCTACAGTTAACACAGATTATAACTAGATGGTGAATCAGAAGACAACTAAACTATAAAACGTTTAATCTGTGATCTGTCTTCACTCTGGTATAAAACTCCAGTGATGATCAGAGGTAAAGTTATCAGATCAGTCCGGTCGGCAGCAGCGTCCAATCAGTAACTAATATCCAATAAAGGGGCGTTTCGGTCGGTAAAAGACTCCTGTGAAGGCTGCTCTCGTGTATCCTCGCTCAGAGATCCCTCCTCGATCCTCGATCCTCGATCCTCGGTGCAGAAATAAGAGCTTTGGGACGGTCTTCAAGATGGCGCACATGAACAACTTCCGGTTCAAGCGATGATCAAGGAGCGAGGAAACGACAAATAAGAGACTTGGGATGTACCCAAGGGCTGCATCTCAAAGCTCCGAGGAGCGAGGAGCGAGGAGCGAGGATCGAGGATGGATCTCTGAGGAGCGATGAGCGAGGATACACGAGAGTATCCTTCACGGAAGTCTTTTACCGACCGACACGCCCCCTTATTGGATATCAGTTATTGATTGGACGCTGCTGCCGACCGGACTGATCTGATAACTTTACCTCTC
>CAKALU010067806.1:54079-65888 GCA_916700995.1 Hozukius guyotensis | reverse complement strand
TGTCTCTTTTTGAACCGGAGCATCTGCAGATTAATTCCATACCCGATATGTTATGATCCACTTAAGTTAGGCACGATACGAGAGAAATAAATCCCTGTTTTTATTACTGAGTGAGATTCAACTCTACTGAGGGCACTTCTCTACTTATTATTGTTTCCTGTCTGTTACTGCCATTTTTCACCAGTCGCCATCTTGGTTTTTGCAACCAGAAGTGACACGTGAGGGCGGAGCTAAGTACAACCGAACGCTGAATAAGACATTTTTAGCCAACAGAAATGTTAAAATTAACTTTCACGAACTGAAAACACATTTTCTCATAGACTTTTATACAATCAGACTTCTTTTCGCAACCAGAGGAGTCGCCCCCTGCTGGCCATTAGAAAGAATGCAGGTTTAAGGCACTTCTGCATTGGCTTCACTTTTAAGACCCTGGAGGTTGCCCGCTGTACCTGCTCCGTGTTTCATGCAGCTAATATTGGCGTGTGTCTGTTGCTAATGCTTAAGTTTTTGTCCCCAAGCCAAGGACAGGGGAGGTTAATGTCAAACTGCAGCATCCCATCCTCCGTCACAGCTGTCACTACCTCTGGAGAGAGACAAGCACTTAGAGTGAGAGAGAGAGGGTGAAAAGTGAGGGAAGTTTGAGGAAGGCAGTGGGTAGCAAAGGGATGGAAAAATGCTTTTCAATATCATATCAAGGATAAGGCTGGCTATATTCTGTATTTTCTTACTGTCAACACATCCTAAGACAAGACCAATTAGTCTGTCTCTGAATATTTTCTGACTTTCCTATCCTGTCTGTGGCACTCATGCCCATTGGTTCCTACTGAAGATGTTGTTACTCAAACAGGAGGAAATGGTGCATTTTTTTAGGACTATTTTCAGTAACACAAATTTGGTGCTAATGAGTATTTGTGGCAGCAGGATGGTGTGTGTGGGATTGAGTCAAAATAAACTACAGTGAGTGTGTTAAAGGTAACGAAGGAGCATGTCACTCGGTGACACAGTGTGTCTCACTGATGTGTTTTTAATAGCTTTTGGACAACAATGGAGAAATAAGATATATCAGGCTGTCGGGACACAGACAATACTTCAAATAAATCAATCAATTCAATGGGATTTATTGACGATAAGAAAACAGAAGTGTTTCAGCAGCTGTTTGTAAAACTGAAATATGAAACTGGTAAAAAAAAAAGTACCCTGATTTGAACATTTACTCTTCTGACTTTTTTTTTTTCACTTCATTGTTGGTTTTGGTCTTTTCATTGGCTTGGTTGGAAATTTCGAAAAAAAAAATGCCATGCCATTGTTTTAAATGGCTACATTTCAAAGCTAAATCAACTTTTGGCAAGCTAATTAGCTTGGAGAGCTAATGTGACCATGTTGACTGACTAGCCTCAGCATTTTCACCTATAGTGTGTTAGTTGTTAGCTCGCCAGCTATAGTAGTCCATCAACTAGCCCTGTGAGCTATCCCTACATCACCAAGCTTTGAACACTGCTTATTTAGCGGGAGTAAACTTAGTGGTGTCACTTTCTGGTGACCAGGCCTTCATCCATAGAGTGCTCCTGGGATGACGTATTTTTGTAGCCCAACCAGGAAGTTAGCATCGCCTTGAGTAAATGGGATTTTTCCATTGGGTTTTGGAGTATTGCAGAATTTTTTATGCATGCAGCACTTCCTGGGAACAACCATCCGCGTCGAACGGGCACACCCCCTAACAACACTGCAAGCAGCAATACCAGGAGCCAAGCAATCGGCCCGTTCCGAGAGGCCACGCGCCCCGAACAGGCACCGCACTAGTTATGCTAATACTACTTTGACAGTGAAAATATATCATACTGATATAAGACAGGAGTGGTAAGGGATGAGGGGAGGTGGGAAGAGAAAAAAAACAAGGGGTGCAGGAGAACGGAAGATAAGTTGGATGTAATATTGTTTAGAATAGATGATGGATGGTAGGATGCACAGAAAGTGAGCACTCATTACTAGATATAAAGTCGGTGACGCAGAACAGAATAATGATCTAATAGAGAAACGTAAGAGAGATGTATGGCAAATGAACAGAAACAGAGAGAGGTAGAGGAAAAAGGTAAATTATTCTCTCCTCTGGGTGCAGATGTTGCTGTGGTCCAACAGCACACTCCAGATGCTCTGTGGTAATGGTGCAGTCCCATGGCCATTGAATATATGATGCAAATCCTCTTACTGTGACTGGCAGACTGTGGAACTGGTGGTACATCTGGGGGGGTGCTGCTTTTCCTCTCAGCTCAAACACAAGCCAGGTTTCCATCCTTATATATAATGCACATTTTAACCAAATCATATGCAGAAAATCTGCAAGAGAAAATGCGAATGTATGCATGTTTCCTGGATTTTATTTTCCAGGAGGACTGTGCTGTGCTGATTTTGCTGATGTCTACCTTTCAAACCAAACTTTTGTGCTGTTCATAGACATTAAAGGGTAACTACACCCACAAATTCTGCTAGAACCCTCTCTCCGAGCATATTGAAAATGTAACAGGGAGCAACATATTTTATAACTTGGGTCTTATTTTTGTAGTTTTTTGCCACCATTCTTATCAGTAATATTCACATTGTACTATGGATGTTAATAATTAACCGTTAACCGACATTAATCATTTTAACCGATTAACGCTATCGGTTAAAACGGTTACAATAAATATTAATAATAAATTAAAAAGCTGAGTGGCTCAGAGTACCACCGGCAATGCTAGAGCTGCTAACGTAGCACAAACACACACGTTGTTTGTCGGACACTCGCTAAAGTTACGCCGGGCAGACACACAGCTGACAACCTGCTAAACTAAACTAAATGTGCGGTGGAGACTTTTACTGGCTTGGTTACAGCCTGTCTGACTTTGTTATAGTGATGTTGCCATGTTCACACATCTCAACCATCATTTTATCCTTTCATTTCTTAATCCTAAACTTTTACATTATAACTGATACTGCAAGTCATAAAGTCTGTCTAGCCTGTCTGTCTGTCTGTCAGTCAGCGTTGTACTCAAGAAGTGCTGTAAAAGCTTCAGTTACATCACATTCACTTCAACATCTCTGCTGAACTCAGCACACACCACACACATACACACACACACACACACACACACACACACGCACACACACACACACACACACACACACGTCCTAATTATTGGCAGTGACAGCCAAGGTGTGTGTGTGTGTGTGATGACCTCACCAGAGCTGCATGTGTGTGGAGCTACTGCTATTGATGCTTCACTGTACTGCAGTCACATGTGACTGCAGTACTGTCTTGTACTGTAACACACACACACACACACACACACACACACACACACACACACACACACATGCACGCACAAATACAAATGCAGACTCATGCACTCAGGAGGAATGCAAAAAACAATGCATCAGATACACACATAGACACACACTGCAGGGTGAGTGTGTCTTACACACACACACCAGGGATGTTAATAATTAACCGTTTAACCGACATTAAGAATTTTAACTGATTAATGCTATCGGTTAAAACGGTTAAAAGAAATATAAAAAATGAATTAAAAAGCTGAGAAAAACTCAGAGGAGCGGCTCGTCACTTAAAGGAGAAAAGCTGCTCCACCTTAACAGCCCACCTTAAGAGAGTCTGAGCCGGAGTTGCAGGATACAGGAAGTCGGCTCGGGTCTTGAGGAGTTGTAGCATTTATTCACCGACAAATAAACTTTACACACACTGCTTCATCTATGTTCACAGCTATAACGCCAGCAACAACGCTCCTGGACGGGTGAACTGGGGACTCAGTTGTCTGTTGTGCTCGAACACTGCAGTTGGCGCACCGCTGCATTGCGACGCACTAATCTTGTCGGTTAACGTTAATAATCGGTTAACGAGGGTCGGTTATCGGTTAAAAAAAGAGATATAAATTAGCATCCCTAACACACACACACACACACACACACACACACACATATACATAAAATACTTATTAATGCAGAGCTCCCTCTCTCTCTCTCTCTCTCTCTCTCTCTGCCCTGTAGCTCGATCACACATACAGTACGTACAGTGAAAGTACACACACTGCAGGGATGTGTTCTCATGCCTCAGCAAACGCAGCTCCTCCCCAGCTAGATAGAATCACCAGCAGACTGCAGTACAACTTTACCTTTACCTTCAGTTTAAACATACCACTGTTAGACTATGGAGTTTTGATTCGTAAAGATCAGCAGATCATTGGTTTTATGCCCTGACAACTGTCGTTTACACTTTCAAATTCTTCTTTAAAAAGAGAACTTAACTCCCTTTTTATTTAAAGTGTTTCAAAAATTAGACTACAACAGTCTACAATATAAAAAGCTGCATCTTTTCAGTATCTGTGTGACCCACCTCAGTACATAATCATTACAAAAACTAAACAGAAATCCTTCTGCAGTGCATTATAGTGTGCTGCAATCTACAAAAATACGGTTTTGTTGTCTACAAACTGTAGTTTATCTGTCAACGATGTCTTCGTTGTTGACATAATTCATGGGGAAAGGCCAAATGTCGCCACACCGGTGACTTCAGAGAAGCAGAAGGATTTTCCACTTCTGTTGTTTCTCCGTCATCTCCGACTCCGGCAGCGGCCACGTTGTCTCAAAGTGCAGCTGCAGGCTACCAGTAAGATATGCCGTGTCTTCTTTGAAGCGCTGTTTTTTTTTTTCTTTGGACGTGCGCGAGTAGGCCGAGGTGGAGATAAAAGAAATACTGGGAGGATCGCCGATCCTGCTTTTGATTTTGAAGGAAAATTGAAAGCTCATTTCCATCGATTTTCGATTTAGAATCAAAAACGTGACACCCCTAGGTGCTATAAGTGACTACATACCTCACTTTCTATAGATAATAAATAAACAAATGAGAGGATATGATACCCACGGCGATTTGCAAAAAGAGAAATGTTAAAGTTTGTGCAAGAAGCACATTTAAATACCTGTACGATATTGGATCCTTTTAAATGTTCGCTACACACAAACTTGTAACAAGCCACATGTTTATACCGGGGACGGTGGCACCATGTTCACACCAATCAAACCAGAAGAAGTTCAGTCCCAACGATGACAGTATTGTTAATACTAGTATCATTTATAACTCTAGGGGTTGACAGATCCTTATGTTTCATCTCAAAAGTTGACTTAAACTCACAGAAAAAGACACTGCTGGATTGGTGTCAGAGAGCCATACTTTAAGTGCTGTGCAAAATGAGCTCAAGGAAGACGAAACGAGGCCAAACCAACAGTTTGCCCTCGCTGACATTGAGGACAGATGAGCTTTTGGTTTCCCATTCAGTTCACATAGCAGGAGTCGGGTTTATTACAGCCCTTCATCACAGCTGAGGCCTCAAATGACTTCACAGCTTCCACATTATTATTAACACTGAAATGAGAGGAAAAGCTTCCCACTACAGAATGATAAAATAACAGAATGATAAAATAAAAGAGAGTGTGAGGGACAGATGAAGAGGAAATAGAAGCAGAGGTAAAGCTGGTTAAATACGGGACACTGAGAGAAGCGGAGATACTCCGTTGTCTCAGACAATAGATCTCGTTGAGTGGTAGTGGTTCTGACACGTACTCTGACCATCCAACTAAATATGCCAATACGTCAGTCTAGCACGATATAATGTCAGAAATATTTTATATTAATAGATAACATTTTCACCCTGCGTTCATATCGTATTATTGTGGATTGTAACACATTATTGTTGTACTGTCAACCCACCCACTTTTGGGCTCATGGATATAAATTAAACAGCATTTAAAATTCACATGTCTACAATTAAAATGGTAGAAAATACATAAACAATACCAACTTTTCCTTTACCAACATTTGGAGGGAAACACTCCGACACTTTTTATTTTTTATTTTTATTTTGTCTTCTTTTTATAGCTCATTAATAAATAAATAATCAATAATAAAATAAAAATAATGAATGTTAAATAGAAATATTTAATAAAAATAAAATTGTTAAAATAATAATTATTAGAAAAATAATTATATATATCATATATATTATACATTTTTTTCCTTGAGATGCTAAGTTTAGTTGAAATTTAAACTTGTTTAAACTTGTTTTGTTGCAACTTATTAATAAAGCAATAAATAAATCAGCCTGCACAGAAAAAAATAAAGTGGGCCCAGAATTGGTCCTTGAGGGGCCCCACATTGGTATCTGGGTTAATATCTTATCATGTGAGTCTACGAGTGTAATGCACATTTGACTGAGGATCTGTGAGTGCACATAGAGAAGGTAGCCTACAGGCCTGCTCTATATAGTCACCAGTATTTTAAATAGTCACACACACGTACATACACAGCCAGAGGACGTGTGCCTGCTATGGGTGGTCACGATCATACCAGCTATGCATGAACACGTCAAAGACTATATGAGAGAATACGGCTGACGGCTGATGGTTTATCATAAAGGATTAAAAAAAACATGCACGCTACTCTGTCCGATGTGCCAGATGTGTTTAGCATCATGAATATCAAACCAATCAACAACATCTTCTATCTATGGATCTATGTCGCTCTCTGGTTTCCATCCATTTATGCCATCACATTAGCATGATGAATCTGGAGTTGGTAATGTATATGAACATGACACATCCAATCATCTCTACAGAAACACAACTTGATCATTACAGTGACACTCTGCACATCTGCACCACATCTATTCGTTGTTGTTCAACACGCACTGCATGACAACAGACAGATTTAGGAAGGACAGTATACTGTATCATTCCTACGTCATCTGCCAACTTACAGTATACAACAAAATAGTGAAAAGTACTAGAAATTAGGGCATCAATCGATTAAAATATTCAATCTCGATTAATGGCATGATTGTCCATAGTTAATCGTGATTAATCGCAAATTAATTGCAGATTTTTTAATCTCAAAATGTACCTTAAAGGGAGATTTGTCAAGTATTTAATACTCGTATCAACATGGGAGTGGGCAAATATGCTGCTTTTTGCAAATGTATGTATATATTTATTATTGGAAATCAATTAACAACACAAAACAATGACAAATATTGTCCAGAAACCCTCACAGGTACTGCATTTAGCATAACAAATATGCTCAAATCATAACATGGCAAACTCAAGAAGCCAAACAGGCAACAACAGCTGTCAGTGTGTCAGTGTGCTGACTTGACTATGACTTGCCCCAAACTGCATGTGATTATCATAAAGTGGGCATGTCTGTAAAGGGGAGACTCGTGGGTACCCATAGAACCCATTTACATTCACATATCTGGAGGTCAGAGGTCAAGGGACCCCTTTGAAAATGGCCATGACAGTTTTTCCTTTGGAAGTTTGGAGTGTTATTTAGCCTCTTCTTCTGAGCTAACTGCGCCCGCTACAACTTAAAAATCGCAAGTTGCGTTACCGCGTTAAAGCAATTAGTGGCATTAAAACAAATTTGCGTTAACGCGTTATTATCCTATTAACTAGTGTTGTCACGATACCAAAATTCTTAAGTTAAGATAAGTTGTTTGCCAAACTCTGGTTCCCTGCAGCGCTGGGACTGTTGGGTAGCTAGACTGGTTAACATTCAACTCATTGGACCACACTGTCTGACCTAGCACTGACTGGGTGATAATGCGTGTGTGTGTGTGTGTGTGTGTGTGTGTGTGTGTGTGTGTGTGTGTGTGTGTGTGTGTGTGTGTGTGTGTGTGTATGTGTGTGTGTGTGTGTGGTGATGGTAATGATGCTAATACAGCACCGTCTCCAGGCTGACACGGCGTAACAATGAAAGGAAAAGAGAAAGACGGAGAGGACGGGTGGAACAGAGAGTGAAAGACGAAAGAGAAAGCAAAAAATAAATAAATAAAAAGGCAATAGGGGGAAAAAGAAATAGAGATATAATGCATCAAGGAGAGGCCGAAAATACACGAAAAAAGGCAGGAAAAATAAAGAGAACGAGTCTGAGAGATAACGACGAAGAAAGACAGTCAGCTGAATTAAGTCTAGACAGGGTTGGCCAAAGTGTCGAGGCAATTACACTTAATCTTTGAAGCACACACACACACACACTCACACACACTCCCGCTGATACACAGAGTAAAATCTGAGGAGATTTTAGCGTCTGCAAAAGAAGTCCGTGATCATTATTGGGCTGCTGTTGACTAAAACTAATATTGAAATCACATGATCTCTTAATTTCAACCAGGCCGAAGGCTAAACATGTTTCAATACGCGGTACCCTACATTGTTGAAAACAACATTAATTATTAACACATCATGTCTCTGTAACAAAAGAAAAAAGCCTTATTAAAGCAGAGTATGTTGAATTTAACATCAATAAATTATCACTGCGCTATTGTTAACGACGATCAGCAGTGTGAAAGCACCAGATAGTGATAGTCTCAAAGAGTATTTCATCCGTTTTATATCCAAATCGTGATTTTAAAGAGTGCTATTTTCCAGTTACAAGAATCACAATTTAAATTTTAAGATACATGTATTATCCAGGGGACGATTCACCTATCTCCCGATTCTATACTATCACGATGCTTGGGTGCCGATTCGATATGTATTGCGATTTTTAAGTTTTGCGATTCTACAAGTATTCCAATATTGTGATTTCTTGCGATGTTTGTTAACTCTTTTAACACTAGACCATGAGAAAAAGTTGAATCATACACTTCAAGGGGACTTTTACGATATAAAATATCTAAATTAATACAGTAAAAATGTTTGATTTTCAGCATGTATGTAGTCAGAGATGTCCTGAAGTCAAATATACCAGTCATTGTCAGGCATTATTTATTTATTTAAATTTTTTCCAGCAACCCAAAAATCAAAGCATAAAGACATTTCCCTCACAAATTAATGGTATTTTCTTTTTAATTTATAAGGGACATGTAATGTTTTATACTTCTGGTGAATATAATCCAATTAATCTTATTTCCATATATGTATTTTCTACACTTACCCCAACACCTTATTTTGAAAACCAGATGTAATCACACATGTATAGTTCTGCTAACTTCACCTGACTGCTTTTCCTCTTCGTCCATTCCACGTTACAGAGAAACACGGTAAAATAATAATTTAACACGTGTTCTTTGGTGGATTACATGTTTGCCGAATTACAGGCGATGCATGGATAGATTCAGAAAAGATGGTGAATCTAATGTTATCGGTACATTTGATCGGTAAATTAGAGCCGTGCTGTTATTTTCCTTGTTATTTCAAGGGAGTTCTGCTGATAGAGACACCAGCTCAGAGTGAGACCGTGCAGCCGGCGAGAGATTCAGCAAAGTTATACTTTCTCACAGCTCGTATTAAAACAGCGTCATCCTTAAAGTATCGGTACTAAGAAAACGGAGTATCGTACCGTTTTTAACGGCAGGGTATCGCGATACCTCTCTAGTATCTGTATACCGTGCAACACTAGTGGACGTCCTCTCAATAGAATAAAAACTACAGTTGTCCCTTGTTAGCACAATTCACCCCCTCCCCTTGAGTTCTGAACAAACCCCCTTTCTAAATATGAATCCATGTCTCTGTGTGTCTACAGGGCTTTTGTGTCTGCTCTATTTAACTCTCCAGCCCGGACGACTCCCTTATTCTCCCTCCTATAGTACTTCCACAAATCCTCCAGTATGCTTTCATATCTATTACTCTTCTCTCTTAATCTTCCAGCTCTGCCCTTTCCTTCCTCCTGCCATACATCACTTCATTCTTGTAAGGAAGAAATGTTAACACAGAGCTAATCCTATCTCTCTGCAATGTGATTGTAGAAAAGGTTATAAAATATGTCTCTAAACTGTGCAACCACGATGAAATACTTCAAATGATAACAGTTTCAGACAGTTTCCCCAACAACTAATGGAATTATCTGCCTCGTTTCCAGGAACTAATTAGTGAAAATATTCAAAACAGGTTTTAGCTACTGTATATGTGCTGGGGGCTTGTGCTGAGCCAGAAGAGGTTGGGCTCATTAAATGAGCTGCGTGGGCTATTTTAGCTACTGATATCATGAACCTCATCACAGCTAAACATTCAGTTCACCACAGAGATCCATCAGCCTCCAAACAAACACATATTTACCTACAGCTGCTGACGGAGATCTGATTAGAAACAGTCAAAATACTGTTTTTTTTACATATATCATGAGGTAAATTAACAATTAACACAAGGACACAGGATTAAAACTGGGAATATGTATTTTTCATTTCACAGGGACTTATAAATATGCCTGTGTCCTTTGGGACATAACTGGCACGGAAGGTGTGAGCAGAAAGTGGTTAAAAGGCTTAAACATGCAAAACCACTTTTAGGAGTGCAGCACTGAAGTGAAATGTGTGTTTCAGCCAGTTGACCACCTTGAAACTGGAGGCCAGTTTCACCCAGACGACTCCTATTCAAACCCAGTGATGTAAAAATATCCATTCTTCTAAATGCATACCAGCCATCTCGACTCTAACCTCCAGAAAAGAGAGCTTCCCTGCTACGGATGTCACGATACCAGAAATCTACTAGTCGATACCAATACCAGTGAATTTCCACGATTCTCGATACCCAATTTGACAACAACAACAATAAATCCCATGTAAATCAACACGCACTCTTTCATTAAAAACATTTGAACATTACAAAAAACAGAGGCATGTAGCCTTTAAGTAATAAATAAAAATAATTGTTCATTTTGGCGTATCAGCGGCATGTTATCCATCGATAGTCAGACGACGGACGCTACATGCTGACCGTGAATGCATCTGGTCCGTCAGCTCAGAGTAGCAGGTGTCATATTTCACACACGGGACGAGAGAGAGTTGACGGACCAAGAGATGGCGGAGGATTTGTTGTCGAAGTGAAAAGCAAACGCACCTATTTGGCAATATTTCACGTTTAATCCCGACGCTATAAAGGGAACCTTAATAACGTTAATAAGATAATCGCCGCAAGGCGGATGGAGCTGTCACGGCTGGTGTGGACGGAGCAGCGGCTCCAGGTAGACCACCGCAGCAAAAGCACTACCGGAGAGGCCAGACACACCGCCACCCGAAGGTAAAGATCAGAGTCAGCGCTCTGCACCGTCACATCCCTACCTATGACCATTACAGGCATCGTACGGTACCTTCGGTACTGTAGAAAAAAAGTACCGTCAGGATTTTTGAATTTTGGCATCGACTTGGTACCGAAGTATCGGTTCTCGTGACATCCCTACTCCCTGCAGGGATCAACATCCCATCAGAGAAAGCATCACTCCCTCTTCACGTAATATACATACTGTAAACTCTCACGGTGACTCACCACTCTTGGTGTCCTTTCCATCCAGTAAGGGTCGGTAGTCGCTCTTGGAGACCGTCTCTCCCACCTTGTCATCGTAGCTCTCTTTCTCCAGCGAGGCCACAAAGTCTCTCTTCAGCAGGGCCTCGGCAGGGGCTCCACCTGGGACCCCACCTCCACCCCCACCCAGAGCATCTCGCAGGCTCAGGTCCATAGTCCTGTTGCTGGAGAGAAGAAAGGAGAGGTGTGATATTACATTCATTATCCTTTTTGCTTATTGCTCTGTGTTCTCCTTTATCCTTTATCATGGTTTCTCTTCACAGTCATATTGCCCACTGTGTCATAAATAGAACCGTAGCTTTCTCCTTTCAGTGATCATCACATTTATTATTTGTTTGTGACTAAGCCTCTAGATTCAGGTGAGAAGACAGATCACAGATGCTTCCTGATAATAACAATCATCCAAGAACAGAACCTGGACTGTGTGATGTGTTTTCTTTCCTCTGTATCTCTGCTATCACTGTTCTAC
>CAKALU010067806.1:14530-48457 GCA_916700995.1 Hozukius guyotensis | reverse complement strand
TCATCATCTGACTAAATAGAGCTTTTTGGTCTAGTTTCAGAAGCAGCAGTCTGCAATGAAAAGCTCTGATAAACCAATTGTACACTACCGCTCTGTCTAGTGACAAGCTGCCAGTTAACCTGTAATCCAGAATTGATGTTATATTTATCAGGATACTTGGGTGCCAATGCGATTTGTATTGCGATTTTGAAGTATTGCAATTCGATAATAGGATTTATTGTGATTATTGTTCACTTTTTTAACACTAGACCATGGGGAACAAGTTGAATCATACACTTCTAGGAGCTTTTATTTTGAAAAATCTCTAAATTGATACAGTACAAGTGTTTGATTTTCAGCATGTATGTAGTCTGAGATGTCCTGAAGTCAAATATATCAGTCATTGTCAGGCATTATTTATAAAAAAAAATGTCCAGCAACTGAAGAAAATCAAAGAATAAAGACATTTCAATCACTAATTAGTGGTATTTTCTTTTTAATTTATAAGTGATATGTAATGTTTTATACTTCTGGTGAATATAATCCAATCAATCTTATTTCCATATATGTATTTATACTTCAGTGGAAGTTGCAGTTTGTGCAGAAATAAATTCTGCTCCTCAAGACCAACTGAGGTTTCCCGTGTCTTGTTTCCCTGCTGCTGAGTGGAGTGGCGGGGGTTAACTCCGGAGCGAGTAACGTTATCGACTCCGGCCCAGGAGACCAAAACTACAGTGTCTCCCCTGTGGCTTCTGACCACGGTCAGGAGGCTGAAGCAGGGTTTGCTAAGCTAAAATTACTGCCAAGCATGTGAAATATATAGTAATATTGTGATTTTAGCTGCTAATGTTGCTAACGCTAATCAACACGATGCCTGTCAATCACGTTCGGTCAGTTTTGATCGATGCTCGCTTGCTTCTACGTAGCGTGAGCAACAAGATGCTGACTGTCGTTGACTTAACGGCCACAGGTGTCACTGTTAACAAGCAATTTCTGATTCTTACATTGAGTCCCTTTAATTCAGCTTTAAAGCAGATATGACTGAGTCACTGAGACCAAACCAGCATCTAACAGCATCGTTTTAAACCAAAATCTACTCATTTCAAAGGAATCAATGTAATCTGTGCATTTGTAAATTGGTGCGTACTCTCACGTGAAACCCAACTTTGGTCGACTTTGACATGATAAGTGTATTTTTATGAACGTTACACACAAGCATTATGATAAAGCTGTGTGTGTGTGTGTGTAAGAGAGAAGAGAGAGAGAGATGACGATGATGACGACGATGACGGCGATGACGATGATGATGAGGGTTGTTGGGACAGCTGTTGCACTCTGAGGGATTAAAAACCATCTCTGCACCCACAATCCCCTGCTCCAGCATCCGCCACCTCTCCCTCTCTGAACCCAGCCTTCTGCTACATAATCATCTCATCCTCCAAAACACTGACAGCGCTCACGCAAAGAATACACACACACAAACACACACACACACACACACACACACACACAGATTGGCAGGAAATCAAACACATAACTGTTCCATGAAAATACAAGAGAGAGATTTGGTGGATGATATTTTTGCGTGTGTGATGAACATGAACCGTCACCTAAATTAAGCTCCATCAGCAGCCCGTCACTGTGCTGTGATTACTTCCGTTTCTGTGGTAGCTTATACTAATGTTTTTACATCACAGGGAAAATAATGTTACAGATATGATAATATGAAACAAGTTCTAGTAAGACAAACACAGTAAGTATAGATACATTCTCATGTCCTTAATGTTGAAATAAAGTACCTTATGGGGATTCTCGCCATGTCACATTCAATTTGTATGTCTGATGCTAAACTAAACACATCAACTTTACTTGAAATAGCTGTTTTCCAGTAGCACGCAATATTCAGTAGTGTACATTCACATCAAATGTGCGGTTACTGTTAATGGTAGCCACCTAAAAAAAAGTTCCACCTAAAAAAATTATTATTAGTTTAAGTATACGCCGTGAGACTGCTATACAGTCTATGTTTCCGACAGGGCTCTCGCCAAAGCCACCAGACTCCATTGAAAAATACCCTAATTTTACCTAGTAGAACACGGGAGTTGCTGGTCGACCGCTGCCTCGATCCGTTAGTTTGTTTGTGTTATTGTGTGACTTTGGTGTTTTAAAGGGTTAGTTTGGATTCACCAAAGTCCCACAATAACACAATCTAACTAACGGATCGAGGCAGCGGTAACTCCTGTGTTCTGAGAGGTAAAATTACAGTGTTTTTTTAAATGGAGTCTGGTGGCTTTGGTGAGAGCATAGATGGATACAACGGCTTCAGTTCCCCAACGGAAAGGGCTGTCTGGCAGCAAGGCAAAGCGTTGAAAATATTCTAAATACAGCATACACTGAAACTGATGTTGATTTTTATAGGTGTCTAAAATCGATTTTTAATGATGCTGCCCCCGACCACAGCAGTACATTGTTTTGCTCCCATGCTGGTGCTCCAAACTGGGGGGGGTGCTGACCATCATCTACTGTAGGTAATACACCGACTATGGACCTCATACAACCCACCCTTTAATATGTATGAGATTTGTTAGTTACAGGTTTCAGACATGAGACCATGTTTGTAATTTTATCCTAAATCCCTCTTAAAATGAATACTAGGGTGGCTGTTACAAGTATTCCACATCAGATTTGCCATACTTTCTAAACTGCACAGAATTGTTGTATTCAGATTAAGTCTTGAGGATTCTGACGTCTAACTCAGTGTTTTCCTTCTGTGGAGAGAGGCAGACTATATGTACATGACTGGTACAAGACGTCGACGAGAAAACTGGCCACAAATTCTCTTAAATCACTCGTACGTACTACTTAAAGAATGAATCTGGTCGTATGAGCGTGAGGCCCAATGAGATGGTGTGATTACTGTCCGTTCACCACAGTCTAGCGGCACACAGTGTGGAGAAATGGGCTCTTGTGACCAGAAGACTGCCCACAACACTATCAACTACTGTCAAGGTGTCATTGAGCGATAGATCTCCGTTGACCGATCTGTCTGAAGATATAGACATTTCTGAATTACTGAAGGCTGTTTTTACTCCACAGTACGATACGAGTTGGCTTTACAGCTGAGCCGGAGGTCAGTTCAGCTCAGTGATGAGTCACAGTACAATATGTAAGTCTGTGCCAATGATGTAACAACAGTGATTGGAGAGGTTAGCGGCCTCAGGAAGCTGCTCCCTCCTACATCTATGGGCTAGTTGGTGAAACCATGAATCTCTGCTTAGTTTAGAAAACATTGTTGCCACAGCGTAACATTAGATTTCTAGCTAGTTTGCCAATTCATGTAAATATTCTAGGGATGCATCGATATCCGACGCCGGATCGGATCGGGTGTCGGGTCGATACTGACTCAAATAGCTGGATCTGATATCAGTGACGATGGGGCCGATCTATTACACTCAATTCTATGTTTATATACTGTATATATTATATAATAGAGTTTGAATTCTGCCATTATGAATCGCCCAAAGAACCTGATATGGAGAGGACAGAAATGAGTACCGGCAGCTTGTGAGGAGTGCCGGTGCGCAAGGAAAAGTGACGGTACGCCAAAGAGTAGAATGTAGAAGTGCCGGTGTACTGCCTATCGTGTTACTTCAGGCTGGAGAAAACTCATTACTGAGCAGTAATGCTGTAGATTTTCATTTATTTTCTTTATTTAGAAATGTATTTCACCAGGAAAAGCCTCATTGAGATTCAAAATCTCATTTTCTAGAGTGATCTGACTCCTGGCCAAGACAGTAGCAGCACATTAAACAAAGTTTACTGAAAAAAAAATCTAAACTGTGTCACATTTTATTGCATTTTATTATAAACTAACTGATTTCTGCTGTAGAGGAGCGCAAAGACTAGTTGCAAACCTGACTAAAAAGACCTTTAGCCAACAATAACCTCTGTGCTTCAAAGTACTTGTTGTTTCCTCTCCTATGTTATCACTTAAATGTCGGGACTTACAGCTGTATCACTTGAAAAGATTCAAAAAGGTCAGGTTTTAGTGTGAGCTGGAGATCTACCTCGGTGGGTAGAACTATACTGTAGCAGTGTAACACTTCAGCTGTAAGACTAGAAGTAGAAATTTAGCCATTCACCTCTAAAACCAGCTGCACTGCAGCTTTACAGAGTGAGCGCTGAGCTGTTCTATGTAAAACTGCTGAGACCGGACACGTATCAGATAATGTGTGTGGCTGCAAGAAGGTCAAATGTGATGGGTGAAAAACACAAGGAAATCTACCAAGATGTGCGATTACTATACAGTATACTTACGTGTATAAAAATGGGATTGTAAAGACACATATGGTTGCTGGTGAGGCAATATGTGGCAAAATGTTCCTTAAAGGGAGATTTGTCAAGTATTTCATACAATCTTATCAACATGGGAGTGGACAAATATGCTTGCTTTATGCAAATGTATGTGGAAATTTATTATTGGAAATCAATTAACAACACAAAACAATGACAAATATTGTTCAGAAACTCCCACAGGTACTAAAATATGCTCAAATCATAACATGTCAAACTGCAGTCCAACAGGCAACAACAGCTGTCAGTGTGTCAGTGTGCTGACTTGACTATGACTTGCCCCATGACTGCATGTGATTATCATAAAGTGGGCATGTCTGTAAAGGGGAGACTCGTGGGTACCCATAGAACCCATTTTCAATCACATATCTTCAGGTCACGGGTCAAGGGACGCCTTTGAAAATGGCCATTCCAAATTTTCCTCGCCAAAATTTAGCGTAAGTTTGGAGCGTTATTTAACCTCCTTCTCAACAAGCTAGTATGATATGGTTGGTACCGATAGATTCCTTCGATTTTTTTCTATTTACATATGATGCCACTATCTTCACTATAGCTTTAAAACTGAGCTACAACATCCAAAAGATCATTGGATTTTTTAAGAGGTTAATTAAAAATAGCAAGTTGCGTTAATGCGTTAAAGTGGCGTTAAATAGAATTTTTATTAACGCGCTATTATCGCGTTAACTTTCACAGCCCTAATTTTTAGCGAAAATAGCTCCGATAAACCCGCTGTACGCTACCTACCCAGCACACTACACAGCAGAGGGAATATTAGACTGAAGGGGTGAGTTTATATAGGACACCTTTCCGACGTGTACAGCCATTTCTGTAACTTTTTGACCACTTCACGCCGTGATTGGTGATTGATGATTGGTCAGCTTTGCGGAGGTGAGAAAAGAGCCACTTTTTATGTGAACAGCCAAGAGCAATATATCACCACATTTAGTCTAATGGCTTCACTTTATATGATTTCTAAATAACGACATCCTTATAATGAATGTGCAAAGTTGTCTAGTCTAGCCAATAGTCTAAGATTACAGGAACTATTCTTCTTACCTACACTCAGATGTGAAGATCAATATCCATTTAATCTGTGCGGTTAGTTGCTTCCTAAAAATGACAAACTGCTCCTTTCAGGGTCAGCGTGCTCGACGTCTACGATGGCAAGGCCAGCAGACGCAGAGGATAAACGAGCAGCCTGATTTAGTAGTTAGGAGCTAACAATGTCGACAGCTGAAATGTGTCTGGGAGTCCATTAGCGAGCTCCGAAACGTCGACTCATCTCAGTCGAATCTGTTTGCACCGAGGCTACAGGCCTGCTGGAGAAGCTGCTTTTCTCTCCTTGTTCTTGTCTTTTTATATACTGTATAACAAAGACGTGATACTGATGACAGGAGGATGGAAATAGTTTATATGGACGGTGACTAAACGTTAAAGACGAAGGGAACATGAAAGGAAACCACCGAAGCTGTGACACAGACTCACGCAGCTAACGGGTTAACAAAAAATCCTGTCATGGCTGCCCAGCCAGTCGCCATGGTGACTCAGCAGCTCCTCGCTGTCTCCTCCTTGACGGGCACAAACTCCGACACACACACACACACACACATACACACATGCACAGTGTGTCTGTGATGAGCAGCAGTTTAGATTACTGCTGACAACACACTGTGTCGACCTATCCACACACACACACATATACATACTCACACACACTTACACATGGCGTCAGTACATGAGAGACAGTCAGCTTATTCAACAGACCGATGACTAACTGCGCAGATCTGTCAAACGTGGCTCTGTGATGTGTTTTCAAAGTGAGAGATGATCAAGGCAAGGAGATGGAGATGGAGAAAACTCTCAGGAGTCAGTGAAGGAGACCAAACAATGGAGGTAAAATGAGAACAGTACAGAGTAGGGATGTCACGAGAACCGATACTTCGGTACCAACTCGGTACCAAAATTGTAAAAATGTGACGGTACTCGTTTTCTTCGGTACCGAAGGTACCGAACGATGCCTGTAATAGTCATTTGGTACCGGAGCGGAGGTACTGGAGATGCGATTCTTCCGGATCTAATGGGGGCAGTATACGCTTACAAGTGTTCTCATCTGCCGTGAAATGAAGGAAGAAGAAGAACGCCGTAACAGCACGGTAAAAACAACAACACAAGACGTGAAAGATGGCAGCTGCTGCAGCGCTGCCTCCGCCTACAAATAGCAAGAGTTGGGTATGGAAGTACTTTGCGTTCGAGGCGGATTTACAAGGAGTAATAATAGATTCACAAAAACCAGTATGCGGTGCAGAAACGGTGCCGTCGTACTTTTCTTTCCAAAGTAGGAAACTTCTGCGTTGGCGACCAGGCTACGTGCATATAGGCTCAGAGGTTACGCTGTAGCTGACGTGTTCCTCCTAAAGAAATTAAACTACCCGTCGAGGCTACACCGGCGACGGAGATGCCACGTGGGGGAGCACAAGAACTGCGATTGGTCAGCATGGGCTGCTTGTGTTTTTTTCCCACTGATGCCGGTGGAGATTGTTGAGAGTGACGACATCAGTAAGAAAGGTGCTGAATGCGAGATTGGGAGCATTTCTATTGCCTCTGCACAGAGAATCATCAAAGAACATACAGTATATCGCTAAGAAGTGAAAGTCAATTGTTCGTTCCATTGCAACATCACCCCCTAGCAGCAGAGCTACACCTCCGCCACTTTGGACTGAAAGCTACTACCGGACACCAGTAAACCGTACAAAAGTTTAAAAAGTTAGATAAAATATATAAAGTCATTAAAGTTAGCTCCACTTTTACCAGCTACAACATTAAAGTGATAATGCATCAATGATTGTAATCCAATAATATAACGTACATTATTCTGAAATGGGCCATTCTGCATAATGAGTACTTTTACTAGTTGCCAATTCTTTTGTACTTGTACTGAAATCTTGAATGAAGGACTTTTACTTGTAGCAGAGTACTTATACAATGTGGTATTGCTACTGCAGTACTTCTTCCACCACTTTACATACTGTATTTATCCACATATATTTACAGCAAAACCAAAACAAAGACCATGTATGTATCCATATAACATACAACAACACCTCATTTATAAACTATAATTAAAATTAACATGAATTTTGAATTTTTGAAAGTGCCATTTCAACATCACATCTTGCCATACGTATAGCCGACTACAATGTCTGTACCTGCCAAGTGTAGCGTTGTTTCTTTGACAGCTTTAAATCTGTCATGTTTTCTCAACATTTTTCCCCTAAATTATTTGTAAAAAAAAAAAAAAAAGGGCAAGTAATGTGGCTGTAATTGTTCTGCAATTCTTGCTAAACTTTCCAGGAAAATGATGACTGGAACGGCTGGGATGACACTCTGGACAGTCTGACTATAGAAATATCTGAAACCACTCTTTCCAGTACATACAAACTTTGAACATTTCAGAGCTCAGAATCCCGTAGCTAAGTGTCAGTAAACACACAGCTCACTCTGACTGTACATAACAACAGCAGCATTGAAATTCAGACAAACATGGTGAATCCACATTATACTCGAGAATGTAACAAGATGAACTGTGACTTGTTATTCTACTCTGAACCCTGAGCTTAAATCATGTGAACTCTCGCTGTTGTCCTGTGCTCCATGTTTTAATGAGCCAAAGATAGTCGATGGAAGGGGACATTTTGTCCTTATCCTTCCCTCACTCTGCTGTCTGATGGCAGGTCTGATGTGAATCTGCTCTTAGCAGGACAGAAAAAGACCTTTTTGCTTGTTCTCAAATCACAAACACGCACTGATGGAAGCTCGCTGGTAGAGGATGATGACAAAAGACACACGGCCATCCCATCCACCCTGGCTCTACTGTACCGTATGATGTCAGGTCTGATCTGGATCTCAGCCTCTACCCTCAGCAGGAGAGAACGACCTTTGTTGTTTCCTCTGAACTCTCTGTTTGATGCGTTCACTGCATCTCTAGCGCAGTCAGGGTCATGATGGTAGAGCACTGGATTTGTTTGGTATTCACTCGCTTCCGAAAAAGAACATGCATATCAGTAATAAATGCTACTTTACTTACAGTTACTCACAATCATGCAAGGGGTATAGAAAGCCAGAACCCTAACCCTAGTGTTCGCGATACCTTAATAAATGAAGGTTGATAGCCGTCATGTCCCTTCAGACTTCCCCCGTCCAACACAGTGTCCGGATATTGTTTATCCAGACTTCTATACATATTTGATTGAATCCCGTTAGGCTAAGTGTTGTCTGTAAATAACCAACGTTTTAATAGCCAACTGTTTGATCTATAGGCAGAGATTCAGTTGATGTTGCTGTAACGTTAATGTATGACTGTATTACTGCAGCAGCCTCCCACTCAAGCTAACGTTAGCTAGCCATGCTAGTCACTGTCACCAGCATCATTTAGCCATTTAGCACACTGACAGTGAATATTAACGTATCGTATGTGCCTCAAATGTCAGTGTGAGAGCCTCGGTTAACCCGCTACACAACAGCTTTTCGGCATTTTCTCTTCTGTGACGGCGAGTTTCTTTCCCCCAAAAGGGAGCGCAGCCTCGGCGATGACGCCATGCTGGTCTGGTCTATAACTTCGAGCCATAAAGCCCCTCAATTAGATCTTTTTTAGGACACGGCAGGGGAACAAATGGGAGATCGGCCTTTTTTAGATTTATTGTTGGTTCAACCAACTACACAGCAACTCTTCAGCATAGTGTTATTACTGTTACCGGTTTGTTTAAAGTAGAAGTTTGGAGACAACTTCTTCTGAGGGACTTGTCTATGAGGGACTAAGGGATTGTTTTCCCCCAAAAGGGGGCGTGGCCATGTGAGCCTACTCTGGATGACGTATGCCGGTCTGATGCATATCAGCTGAAGGACCCCTTACAGAGGAGAACATATGCTTACTACCAATGGTACTCTTAGACTGGAACTATTTGCACTCTAAAACTTTACTAAAACTTTTCAACGTAAATACTTTGAGAATCACTGCTGTAGCCTATATGTCGGGCTAGGGCTGTCAACGAATATTCAAAACTCTAATATATATTCGAATTGTAAAAAAACAACAACAGACATTTAATTATGAAAGTTAATATTTGATTGTGAAAAAATAAAAAGCAGCACTACCGCACTGTCTGCCTCGGTCGTTCTCGCGAACGCACTGAATGCAGTGCATGACGGGAGTCACACAACGCCACTTTCACTGATTGAAAATGAAATGTAATGTTCGGTCAAGCTGAATGAGGAATAATTCAACACCAACCGTGACGATGGCAGAGAGAAAGAGAGAGAGGTTTACAGTCATTAAATTAAGTTTTACTATACTGTATATGACATTATTTTATTTGTTTATTTTGTAATGTATAAGTATGTAGATCCTTTAAAAGACATGTTTATGTTGAAATAAATAAAAAGTAGGAAATAAGACATGAGAACAAAACGCTGATCGATAATGACGAATCACTTCTGGTAACGTATAAGCACACCTTGTGAAAACCACTCGTTGGTTGAACTGGTGACAACTGGTAGATACTGTATATACAACCTGTGACGAGGGGTCACAATGACAATGCCAGAAAGACTGCGACCCACTAAGTCTCGAACCCCAAAGAAAAATATAAAAGATAACAAAAAACATATTCTAAACCATTTTCTAACCTGTTTTTAGCAAGTTATGGTGGCACATATTAATTTCTGGTTACTTATAGTGAGTATCTGGCCCAACCAAACATCAACGACTCAAGTCTCAAAAGTACTTCTGGGTAATGTGCCTATTTAAAGCCCAAACCTGTGGTGTATGGCACCATTCACTGAAACACTGAAACACTGCCTGCTGTCCCCAAAAAACAGCTTTGTTGTTTGGACTGAGTCAGTGAAGAGGTTCCCGGTAATGCTAGGGTCCGTCTCGCCAAGTAACGTCAGTGTGCTAGTGAGTGAACTTTGTGAGAGACCTTTCATTTGCACAAAGGTGATTCACTTTTAACCAGGCAAGATCACCGTGGTAACCACAAGGTTACACAGGAGCGTGTTCAAGCTGTATAACAGAGCCCACCTCCTCACCAGTCAGCTTTCTGATGAAATGAAGTCACCATTCAACAAGAGTACTGTCTACAGATACATTTAGGAAGGAGAACACACTACACTATAGACAGAATCTGTTACTAGCTGATAACATGATGGCATGTTTGCAGGATGATGCCCCTCAGGGCTCAACATTAATGCTTGCCCGCTTGCCTGGGGGCAAGTAAACTCTGTGTTCGGGCAAGTGGAATGCCTCACGCTGATCGGGCAAGTGAGAAATAAATGTGATCTTCATTAGTAAAAACATGCAATCGCAAGATAGGTATTAATGCTTTCGTTCGAGTGCCCAGAGTACGCTCCGCCGCTCCGAGAGCAAGGTGCTCTGAATAACTGAATGGAAACGTTCTAATTTACCAGCGGTCCAGTTTTGCCAGAGTGCGCTGTAGCGCCCAGAGTGACTATTTCCGAATGCATCCATAGCGTGAAGCTACATTGTAAACAACAAATCTGTGTTGAAATCGGCAGAAGGAGAGCTAGTTAACGTTAGCTTTTAGCAGCCGGTGGGCAGCGCAGTCCGCACACGGGAGAAGTTTACCTACAGTGCTTTCTGCCAGAACGGGTTTATGTTAACCCAAACCACGATCTTTTCCTAAACCTCACCAAGTAGGTTTGTTTCCTAAACCTGCCAGAAAGGACTTTCTGTCAGAAATCCCTGAAAGCAAACTTCTCCCATGTAAATAAGGCACCTAACGGCTAGCGTTAGCGAATGTTCCACTGGGTTACATTATCGTGCGTTCAATCTCTGCTCAATAAAAATGAGTATTAGGTGAAGGTAAATTATAACGCTATCATGATGCGTTCAAAGGTAATCTTGTAAAACGTTGTTTTTGGAGAGAAACTTGAATAAATCCAGTTGTTTGAAGAAGTTTCACAGCAGTATAAAATAGATAATAGAGAGGGAATTATGACCTGTTTAACTTCCTAACACTAGCTCTAAGCAGCTTCTAATAATACATACTTAAAACTACTAATGCCAAGCTTCTGTAGAAAGCAACCAGAGTTGGTGATTGTTGAAACAGTGGAAAGACTGATCAAGACAGTCTGGATGAGTTTTATTTTGTTTCTGTCGAGTTTGAATTAAGTGCGTTTTACAATGATCAGGAAGGTTAAATTACTGTTTCTGACAATGGAGTCTGGTGGCTTTAAGGATAGCATATTAATTGTATTGTTTTGTACGTTAATAAATTATGATAATTGCTTAAATCTCTGTTGATTTTTTTTATTTTTAAACAGGCCTACATTTTCCATTTCGAGCAAGTAAAACATCTCATCTACTTGCCTGAAGGGCAACTGGCTGAAAAAGCATAAAGGTCCCATATCATGCTAATTTTCAGGTTCATACTTGTATTTTGTGTTTCTTCTAGAACGTGTTTATATGCTTTAATGTTAAAAAAAACAACTTTATTTTCCTCATACTGTCTGCCTGAATATACCTGTATTCATCCTCTGTCTGAAACGCTACGTTTTAGCACATTTCAATGGAATTGCGTTGCTAGGCAACAGTTTGGGTCCATGTTTACTTCCTGTCAGCTGATGTCATTCACATACACTGCAACAGGAAGTAAACTGGGACACAGTTTAGAATGTTTATGTTTAAAACCGTGTAATGGTCTAAATATTGTAGATTTGTGACATCACAAAATTACAGAAATCCTGACAGCTTGTTTCAAATGCACATTTTTCTGAATACAGGCTGTGTGTATTTCTCCGTGGATTGACTGATTGATACTTTCACATTATTTACATAGCACTTCAACCTGCTTTATAATAAAAACAACTTGAAAATCTCTCTTTAATGTTAAGCCCTGCCCCTACAGAGTGTTTGAATGCTGTGTTCCTTTTTTCTTTCAGTGATGATTTATTCTATCATAAATTTCAGGCCCTTAAATCCCACTGTGGCAATAAAAATGCCTTCTAACAGATAGCTCATAGCTTACATAATCCTCTAAGGTCATCAATAATGAATACAAATTACTACTGCGCATCAAGTCCAACGAAAGTCTTGCAACAGATTGCACCCATATTCTCGTCAGCACAGTGTGAGGCCGACTTCACAATGTTCACAGACTCAAAGGGAGAAGACAATATTGCATCAATGAAGAGCAGTCCCACTGTGTCTTCATTACCAGGCAGGGGTGAGGCTATTACCTCGGCATTGATCTACCAATTTTCCTCTCGCTAGCTTCTCTATCCTTGGCAGCAACATTGTTACTTTCCAACACGCACTAACATATTGTAATTGTCACCACATGAGCATCACAATACAGTAAGTGTCATCCCACATTACCATTTCTAATGCATCGAGAAATATCTATTTACATTTGTATTAGAACAGATAATGGACCCGGTAGTAGAACAATAAAGGGTTGTTCAAGTTAAAAGGCACTTATGCTCCATGTCTGAGTTCTGAATAACACTTAACAAACATCTGTTGTGTAAGATATCAAAAATGCATACACATATGGCGCATCAATGCAGTCTAGGTAGGGCTGGGCGATAAATTCAATTTTATTTTCAACTACGATTTTGGCTTCCAACATTTATGAAAACAAGATAATCGAGATAAAACATTTTTTTGTGCCGCATTACATTTCGCAATGATGCTCTCATTTTGCTTTGTGTTATAAATCCAGCACACCCCTTTCCTTTACAGCGGCGTGCTATCGCTCAGCTCGGCGGGTCAGGGACGGACGCTCCCCGGCGCTAGCTGGCCCTCGCTGGGCGCATTTTCTCCGTGGTAGTGCGATGCGACCGGCTTTAGGTCGGCTTGGAAAGGCCTGGGGTGAAGGAGGCTCACGGCTACGAACCTCGCCGTTTCCCGGGGGCCGTGGACTTAGTGCTTACTGTGCCCTCGGAACGGTACTAGAAAGGTATCGCAGAAACCCTCACAGGTACTGCATTTAGCATAAAAAATATGCTCAAATCATAACATGTCAAACTGCAGCCCAACAGGCAACAACAGCTGTCAGTGTGTCAGTGTGCTGACTTGACTATGACTTGCCCCAAACTGCATGTGATTATCATAAAGTGGGCATGTCTGTAAAGGGGAGACTCGTGGGTACCCAGAGAACCCATTTTCAGTCACATATCTTGAGGTCAGAGGTCAAGGGACCCCTTTGAAAATGGCCATGCCAGTTTTTCCTCACCAAAAGTTAGCGTAACTTTGGAGGGTTTTTAGCCTCCTTTGCGACAAACTAGTATGACATGGCTGGTACCAATGCATTTATTAGGTTTTCTAGTTTCACATGATACCAGTATCTTCACTCTAGCTTTCAAACTGAGCCCGATACCAGTATCTTCACTCTAGCTTTCAAACTGAGCCCGTTTCAAAGAAATGTCCTGTAAAAGTAGCTGATTATAACTGACATTGTTATATTGTAAAATACAGTAAATGTTGGATTAGTTGGATGACTGGTTGACTGTCTGTTTCATCGGAAACCTAAGTGACTCTGAATGGCTGACTGACCTGGCAAGTGGACTGTAAATGTTGAGTATACCTGGTTGGATGGACCAGTAGCCTGACTTCCTGCCTGTTTGGCTTGTAATCTGAGAGGGATTGCATGTAATCCCACCAATCTCTAAAGCAGAAATCGTGGCATCATCATCACAACAGCCATGCATTACAACATCTCTGATAATCCATCTAGCTTCCTGCTTGTAGTCTTAAGCAATCATCAGCCTTTTTTTCCATTTTATCTTTATCTATGGTTCAAACATTCAAGGATACCAAAGGAGCTGCCACGCAGGATCCATGGTTACCTCCCAATTCCTCAAAATTTTTATTCCACTATAATTAGGACTGCAGAAATTGCTTCAGATTTTCTGTACAGTGGGGTCACATTTTCTGACGACAGCCGTCAGAAATGGTGACCTCATGTGTTGCTGGCTCTCTGAGATTTCGGTGGTCACAGACTTCGATGCAACACCGGTAAGCAGCACAGTCCTGCACCGAGCTAACAGCTAACTAGCTCTCCTCCTGCTGATTTCAACACGGATTTGTTGTTCACAATGCAGCATTATCAGGAAAAAATTAGGAGTACGTCCCCTGGATGTGTCGATAGTGAGTTTAGTGCGTCCAAAACACATTTACTATCATCCCGGGATGACGGGACGCCGTTAGTCTTGAGCCCGAACGGTACCTGCGGTACTGGAGAAAAACAAGTACTGTCACATTTTCCGAATTTTGGCATTGATGTGGTGATATCGTGACATACCTAGAACATAGGATCCGAAAACGGAGTAAATCTCTGATGATTTGAAGTAAAACAGGTTTAACAACAGCTAAACTATATCAACAATCCATTTACAAACTCTCAGACAACTCGTGCAGCATAACCCAAGTCTTGTTTATCCAGTAGTATGCTCACTACTTCCCAAACACATGCATTTTCACCAACTATTTTAAACATTTCCGCCACTACCATCTCTTGCACGGACTCGCAGTGTGCGTGTCCAAGCATGAGGCGGTAGTGGCGGAAACGTTTTTGACGAAAATGCACATACCCTTCTGCACATACTACTGGATAAACGAGACTTGGATTATTCTGTGCGAGTTGTGTGAGAGTTTGTAAACGGATTGTTGATATAGTTCAGCTGTTGTTAAACCTGGCCTCCATTTACTTCTGTTTATCAACGATTCACTACGTTTCCGGCCGTTTTCGGAAATCTCAGTTCACCGTGGGGGCAAGCGAGAAAAAGTTTTCTTCAAGAATTCAAGATAGCACGCGGTGAGTAATTGATATGACAAAAAATTAGTATTGGGCGAAGGTAAATTCCGACATTATCATGATGTGTTCAAATGTAATCTCATAAAATGTAGCACTCCAGTCTCAGAGAGCCAGCAACACAAGAGGTCAGCATTTCTGACGGCTGTCGTCAGAAAATGTGACCCCACTGTACAGAAAAACACACCAAACTAAATTGTGAAAAAAAAACATAAATGTATTTTGATATTTTTACTTTCACAAAACTCCTCATGTGTTGCCGGCTCTCTGCACTCACAGATTTCGGTGTAACACCGGCTGCTAACAGCTAACGTTAACTAACTCTCATCCTATCGACTTCAACAAGAGGTGCCGTTGATTTACATTATGATGCATTCAGGCTCTATTCATTAAAAATGAGTAGCGGGCGAAGGAAATGTTATCTTTCATGATGTGTTCAAATGTAATCTTGTAAATTTTTGTTTTTGTAGAAACTTGAATAAATCCAGTTGTTTGAAGGAGAGTAATATAAAATAGATAATAGAGAGGGAATTATAACCTGTTTAAATTAATAATAAAAACAAGTATGCAGTATGAAGTACATGGGATTTATTGTTTTACTTTTGTTTTTCACCGTGGTATCGAGAATGATGGAATTTCACTGTTATTGGCACTACTACATTACTGGTATTGTGACATCCCTACTCTGTTCACCACGCATACACGCGAGAAAAACAAAGTTTTCTTCAAGAATTCAAGGTAACATGCGGGTGAGTAATCGATGTACAAATGGGTCATTTTAAGGGTGTAGTATACCTTTAAGATGTTCCTGCCACAGTAACGATAGTATTCCTACAGCATGTAAAGTACGTCTGTTCATGTGGCAGCCCATCTATTAACGATGCATTAATTATCCTCAAACACCGCACGTTGAATTTCACATGTGAAAATGAGAAAGAGAGAGGAAGAAGACATGCGCATAGATAGAACAATGTGTACTAATCCACAAAGGATGCAGTGTGTGTGTGTGTGTGTGTGTAGCTGTGTATGTAGAGTGGGGAGGATGGGATGGAGGGGGTATTATTGTATAACGACAGGCTTAGTCCCATACACAACATCACAGACTCTTCCTTTAAACTGGTGTATATAGGCTCTGTCTGTAACATCAGGAGGAAAAAACAGGCCTTTATATAAGAAGGAGGAGGAGGCCTGCTCTGCTCTGGAGCTGCACCTGCTGCCTTGGAGAAAACTACACCCCCCTGTAGTAAATATTATAGAGACAAATATCACACAAATAATCATAATCTATAGGTTATTATAGTCCCATATAGGAAGGTTAAAGAGAGCATTAGATGCAATGAGGCCAGTCATTAGTGCCTGCTGGTGGAGCACTAGGAGCCCATGCAGGGACAGTTTAGAGGAGCATGTTTGGTTTTCCAGCAGCAGGAGGATGGGGGGTGAAACCATCCAGACTGCGGCACCAGCACCATAACAAAGAGACACGAATCCACAGACCCCTGCAAGAGAGAGACACAGATCCCCCCCTCCCACCACCACCATCACACCATCACCATCACACCATCACACGCCCACCAGCCCTCCACTACCATTGTGATGGGAAACATCGACCACAATGTCAAAATGTTGCCTTGTCCATCATGCACAACATCCTCACCACCATGCTAAATATAGGCCCATATCTATGCATGCCACTGCAGACCTAAATCAGGCCATAAATATGACATGAATATCATCATCATTCAGAGGATGGCGCAGCGTGAAGAGGATGCAAGCAGGTTTTAACATCGCCATGATGACACACACTGAATCTGATGGTAAAATAATCATAATAATAATAATAATCCACTCACCGTTTCGATGTGCACCGTGTCTGTCACAGAGCGTGAGTGTGTGTGTGACAGTCGGAGTGTGTGTGAAGGTGAATATGTGTCCACCTTTCTCTGCTTGCAGAGCAGACTGGTACCAGGACGCAGAGACAAGTCCCGCCCCCTCTTTCTCACAATGCAGCCAATCAGAAACCAGGAGCATAAAAAAAAAAAAGAGTCTTTTCATGTGAATCTGCATCCAGGCTGCTGCTGCTGCCTTCAGGGGCTGCAGGAAACATGATGCTTTCACTTCATTTGTTTATATAAGACCTGATAGGCATTGGTTTAAAGCTGCAGTAGGCAACAAGTTTTTGTCATCATTTGGAAAAAAAAATTCCATAATAACCTTTCAGCATATTGTAATTGTTCTGAGAGAGACTCCTGCATCTCCTCATGGCTCTGTTTTCAGGCTTTAAAAAAATCTAGCCCGTTGACGGGAGATTTTGACCAATCACAGGTAATTTCAGAGAGAGAGCGTTCCTATTGGCTGTGCTCCAGCTGGTGGGCGGTGCTTGGTATTTCCTCAAGACATCTCAACATGGCTGCCGCCGGGTCACAAACTTTCTCATTTTTTTTACAGCTCAACTAGGGTGACCATATTTTCAAACCCCCAAACCACGACCCTTGAGTGTACCGCACGTTCATGCACGCGCATACCCATGCACACACGCGTTCGTGCGCGCGCGTGCACGTGCTAATATGCAGGCACCATAGGCATTTTCATCAGGATGGCTAACTTAGCGAACCTGTGGCGCATTTCAGTACGGAGTTGGATCAGAAAGAAGGCATTATTATACGGGGGATGCATTAGAGACAATCAGGACTTATCACATTCACTACCTTCAGCCGGAAAACCGGGACGTCTGGTCACCGTACGCTAAACAGTACACTACAAGATGATTCTGAAAACACTTGAAGCAAGAAATAGGCATTACAGTAACAGAATATTGATTCATATTTGATCAGCGCTGCCTAGTTTGACCGTTTGATAGGATCATTCACACTTCAAAAATACTAGAAGTGGTGTTCCTTTGTGGAGATTATCTTGCTGAATAAAACTTGTAAGTATCATAAACGTTTGTTTGCCACAGAGCTTATTTTCTGCAATAATCCAAAACCCAATGGAGAAATCCCATTAGCTTTTTGTCGAAGGAACCCGTGCAATTTTAACTAACAGGTTAGGCCTACAAAAATTCTTCATCCCTGGAGTACTTTATTGATATACAAATGATCATTTGGGGGGTGAAGTAGTGAAGTATTCCTTTAAGTTGCAGCAGCAGTGGTAGCGTAAAAGTTGTGTAAGATGAAGTGAAAAGGCCTGAGGTTAGTTTAGAATAGAAAATGATACACAGCCTGCACCAACACGTCATTCACACTGTGACTTCAGGGTTCTACATCAAAATGTGACTACTTCACAAATAGCAAGCTAAAATGTTTTCCTAAAGATTTGTTACCTTGCTCCGATCTGTTGTTGACGCAGTAACATCTGGAACGTTTTTTTATGTGAGTAGCTCCTTCTGTTGTGTAGCACGTCATGGACCAATCAACAGCGAGGCATATCGGCATTTCTCTTGATGATGTTCTTTTTTTTCAAAGATAAATGCACTAATTAATCAAAGACATGACTGGAATTAGTACATTTTTGCAACTGGGATGCATCATCACCAAATACTACACGGGAATAAGTAGAAAGTGAAAATTGGGTCTGCATGCGATGTTGGCTTCTCCTATGATCATTGTTTTATTAAACTCATAGGGGCATGCCTCATTTATAGACTTTAAAAAAGTCTCATGGGGCCATGCTCTAAACCCAACAGGAAGTCGGCCATTTTTAATTATGTGTGATTTTTGTTGTATATTTTTGGCCATTTCCAGGCTCTGTACTTTAACAAACTCCTCCTACAGATTTCCCACGATCGCCTTCAAATTTGGTCAGCACAATCTAAAGACCTTTGTGATGAAAAGTTGCTAAAAGCATGATCTTTCATGAAACGGCGTTGCCGTGGCGTGGCGGAGAATTTACATGATTCGCCACAAGCTGTTGTAAAAGGTGGATTCATGTTCCGATGGTCGCTGAAATATATGGGTGTGTCGACCGGCATCCGGCCAGTACCCCCGACGTAAAGGAAGGTGCGAGGGCCCGTTCATCGCCGCTTGCTTTAAAGGTAAGCTTGACGATGTTGGAAAGCTAGCATAATTTGAAAGTAGCATCGCCTCAGGAGCTCCGTCTAAACCCCCCCCCTCCCCTCAGGGCTCCTTCCAAGGCAACTCCCCCCACACACACATGCATGAACACCGCTGCATCGTAACTACTTCACAGACCAGAGCGGAGAGAGGACCTCAACTCAACAACACTACCTCATGACAAGTAACCGTGGCAGTGCTACTGCAGGGCTGAGTTTACTCTTCCATTCTCCAGGAAACGTGCGGCGGCGATACACTTTGAGTTCAGGCTGGTGCACGCCAAGGGTACAGTACGAGCAGGGAGGCAGGGAGGCATCTGATTGGTTCTTTCCAAGCGGACCGCGAGGCAGTGATTGGTAGACGTTTTTACAGGATTACAGCAGCTACAGATGACGGCTCTTTTCCGGTCCTTTTTCAGAGCTCATCAGTAATGGATCGCTGTCGGGGTGTAAAGACCATTTCAACCAATATAATAAATAGTGGAGACTGGAGAACATCGTCAACCCTGACTTTAATGTACAAAATGCATCCAGAAAAGCACATAACACAAACAAGCTTGAGATCGGACCTTCTGTGGTTGCATTTTACCTCTTCCAGTTGTCAGTTTGTTGCTTCATAGCGTATTAAAGGAACAAACTAAATGACAGTCCAGCTGGTTAGCTGACTGACTGACTGACTGACTGTATGACTGGCTGATGGAGCTAGCTAGCCAGATGACTGACTGGCTGTGGGTAAGGCAGAGGTTTCTATAGGATTATCTGGGATTATGGCTCCCATTTGATTTGGTGGGTTTGTTTGTAATCTCTCAAACATCACATACTGTCTACAGTACACAAGCACAAAGTCACAGTGCGCAAACACATCAAAATGACAAATGTCTATTTACAGAACATTCATCTTCTCCATGCAGCAGTTCTTTTTTATCCTAAAAGTCAATCCCCACGGTACTGACTAACAATCTTATTTGATCAGTGTTGACTTCAACGTTCACCTTCAACAGTTCTGATCCTCTTACCCAGGATGCTTCTGGTCTTTATGAATCTAGTGGGTCCACGCTCGATCTCTCATCTGACCCGTAGTCTTCTCCCAGCCTTATCTGGATAGAACTTTATCAAATTTTAAATTAAATTCAGGTTGAGTTAAAACCTCAAAGGGTTTAGTGTCAAAGAGCAAAATTTGTACCAGGTGGTCAGTTCAGTCAAACAGAACAAGAGGGATAGGCAGGAAAGCATCAACACAACAAACGGGCAAGCATAGAACAAGATAGCTGGCTGCTGAAGGAAAAAACATAATATATAATCTACTGAGACCATATAGCGACGGAGCAGCAGCTGGGAGTATGGTGGAAATTCCTAAGAAGCATCCAAGAAAAGTTTCTCAATGGTAAAGATGTTTTCACTCTTCTCCTGACTGGCTTCGGCAAGAGTTTGATTGACAGATGGTTCATCCAATCACCTGCCAAGTAGTTTTTGAAAGTGCCTTCCCTTTTCCAAACCAGCTCGTTCTCATTCCCAGGGCGTCAAATATTGACGCTTTGTCACGGCCGTCAGCGTTCGATACCGCCGCACAAGGCACCCTTTAGCGCCATATGCGACACACCGGGCTTTTCATTAACTACAATGTAAACCCATCCGTGGCAACAGTGAACGCTCAGGGAAAGTGCTGTGGTGACGTAGTTTAAAGAGCGAAAGAGACACACGAGAGGGGAGGTGAATGGGTCCAATACACACATGGGATCCTATTATAACGGCGTTAGCGCATGATCTGAAGTGCATGGTGCAATTGCATTTAGGGCGTGTCCAACTCCACTTTTGTTAATTAAGTCAATTAAGAGTGTCATCTCCCATTCCCTTTAAAAGCCAGGTGCGCCTGCACCGGGCACATTGCTATTTAAAAGGTGGATTCGGCAACTTGGAGAAGCGAGCCGTTTTCTGCTGAGGAAACGGATCTGCTCGTTTGTGAAGTGAAAGTGTGCGAGCAGATGTATGTGGTGCTTGGCCAGTGGACCCTCTGGTTCCTCCGTCTCCCAATCCTCTGTCCCATCAACAACTCCATTTGACTGTATATGAGCAAATGAAGTAACCGCATATGAGCAAACGTACCGATTACCTATTTAAGGCAGCAGCCTGCTGTGCAGGCAGCACAGTGGGGGGCACTAAGCTCTAAGCTAATATGATAAACATGTAAAATAAATAATGAAAACTGTATTGCTTTCCGATGCAACCCACGGGGGGGCTCGGACCGGCTGAGTGTAAGCTTATGGGGGCTGCTTTACGCACGGGCGTACAGCCGGGCACTGCCGGAGAAGCGGACATATCCGGTTCTGCCGGCTTCCTGCTAGCTGTATGCGGCTGTAATAATGGATATATTGGCTGTAATTCATCACTTTTATCATCTTATAATACACCCATGGGCTGTATGCTGTAAGCCTGTACCGTGGTGGATGTATTAACGTCTCTGTTCCCAAACAACCGGCTATCGGCCAGTAGCTAGTAGCACTAGTAGCATGACATAAACAGAATTTAATGTAGTTGTAGGCTATTTATTAACATGCAGGGCAAATGCACAGGACACAACCTCTTATACATCCATGGTCTGTGATCTATTGGACATCGATTTTGGAGGTCCTTGACATGAAAAAGTTTGAGATTGCTGTCAAAAAGTTTAATAAATAAGTAAGTAAGTAAGTAAATAGTTATAATAATATGCATATTTATAATATTGTTATTGTTCACCACAGGCCATTTCAGTAGAGACATTAAATATAATATAATAATATGAAGTTGTAATGGAACAAACAATTGACTTTCACTTCTTGGCAGTATACGTTCTTTGGCTGAGGTGAGCTGCAGAGTTGTTGTTAATTCATTACATTAGTCATTTCATCCATTGTTAATACAAGAATATTGATTTGTGCAGCTTTAATAATGCAGTAAAGAGGAGAATATTTCTTGTAATAAAGTACTGATTGTTATTGTCTCCTTTGATGATAATAAATCTCAGGTGACTCAACAAAAAGTGAAGCTAGTGGCTTGTTGTAAACTGCAGTTTCATTCATCTCAGCTGTTCTCTAAACAGAGCTGTGTCTGATTTCTCTTTCTAGACGTCTGCAGCAGGACCAGCCCTCGATGACTCAAACCAGAGGGCGTGGCAGCGAGTCCGTCATCATCTCCATCAGGTTCATGCAGAGGAGGATTCGGGTGGTTTCTCTTCATTCACAGACTGCGTCACTGCCTGTCCTCTCCTCCATTTATCCTCCCATCAACCCTTCTGCTGTTCCCTCCTTCCCTCCCTGGTCTGACACAGTGTTATGTAATATCCTGCCTGCATCATCTCTCTCTCTCTCTCTCTTTCTATCATCAGCATCTTTGTTTCTGTCTTACCCAAACTCAGTCTGTCACAGCATCTATCCTCTCTCCTCTTTCTCTCTAACTCTTATGCTGTATCATTCCTCCTTCTCACACTTTTCCATTCCTCTTATCACAGTACGCCTTTCCAGAGATCCTCCCTCTGTCTCTTTCTTTAAAAAGTGCAAGAAGTGGTAGAGCATTTAAACAAAGTTAGTCTTTATTAATCTTACTCATTACCACTGTCAACACGACTGAAATAGGATTAATGTCCTCAAGTGATGTCGCTTGAGGCAGCGTCACCTCCATCAACCACTCTTATGGTGTCTTCAAATGAAACTCGTGAGCTCGTGTTTACAACATGGGAAGTCATGTACACGATATGCGTGGCATTCCAGCGGTTAAGTCCTGAGAATATTAACGTTACTGTCGGCGTCTAGAAGCCACAGAGGCTAACAATTTAGCAAGCTAGCAAGTGGGTAACATGCAGGAAAGATGAGGCTGTTGGGAAAATCAACATTTTCCTCAGACCTATTATAAAATTTAAAAAACAATATACTACTAAAATTACAATATATTAACATATTATAACTTATTATGTGCCATTTCTGACAACGTCAACAAAGGGGCGCAAGAGATGGGCGTTCATATGGACTCTTCTCGTGAACACGGTAAACACGACCTCATTTGAAGGCACCATTAGTATAATACACCAGAATCTCTTGCCAAACTGTTGGCAGTCGAGTTGCATTGTGGGTAATGTAGGCTGCAGGTTTTGGCAAGGAAGAAGAATGCGTGACGTTTGGGACGTGTTTTTCGTACTTATGTTACTTTATTTACGAATGTATTTTAAGTCCAGCCATGATGTTTTTCCTAAACTTAACTAAGTGGTTTTGTTGGCTAAACATAACCATGTTTGTTATCCACTTAACATTTTCTTATTTGCCGTTTTTTCACATTTTCACATTTGTGTTTTATGTTATTGGATTGGGTCTGCCGATAGGAGTGGTGTTTGATGTATATACATACATTTGCATAAAGCAGCATATTTGCCCACTCCCATGTTGATAAGAGTATTAAATAATTGACAAATCTCCCTTTAAGGTACATTTTGAACAGATAAAAAAAAGAAATGTGCGATTAATTTGCGATTAATCACGATTTAACTATGGACAAGAAGAAGTCAGATCTTTCCCTTAAGTACCAATACCACAATGTAAGTAAAAGTCCTGCATTTAAAATCATACTTCAGTGAAGTATTATCAGCTATCAGCGTGGTTATGATGGGCACCACCTCTGCATGTGAGTGTCGTGCAGGATTTAGGCCACGCGGACCAGTTGTTGGAGTTGAAACCATTCTTTTTTTAGTCTGGACCAATCCAGAAACTCTTTAACCATCTGATGACCTAAATAAGGAGCGAACCCCTGCAGAGCCGAGGCTTAGCTGACGGATTGACACACTGATACACTGGATATGTCATGTTAACACTGGTTAACAACTCACACACTCATGCTTACACAAGCAGCAGCAAACACACACAATTACACATCTCTATCGATCACTAACCGAAATCATATGAAAATATTATTAATGTTGTTTTTCTGAGACGGCGTTAACAGCTGTCGACGGTGGAGTTTTTTTAGTGACTAGCAGCACTGAAGGGTGTAGGGGGCAGGGAGGGAAACCGCTGGGAGAGAGGAGATTTGGAAGAGAGAGTTTTATGGTTGAAGGGGGATTTGGGGCGAGGCTGCACAGGGGGTGTCTGGGTTAGAGGGTGTAGGGGGTAGGGGGAATGAAGATAGCGAGGCATGGGTGAGGAAGGGTGAGGCAGGCAGTGGGGAGGATGCTGTGGTGATGGAGGGGGGAGTTAGAGCAAAGTTATGTTGTTGGTCTTAACCTTTATGCATCATTAAGGACATTTTGGGCTTTTTAATTTTTAATCTCTTTGGCTGTGTTTAATGCATATGGCATACATGTTGGCAAGAGTGTGAGTTTTTGTTTCGTATTTTGGCAGTTCAACCTCAGCTCGTATAATAAGTCTATAATAAACAGTTTAGCCTAAATACATTCGAAAGATTGATTGCATTAATGCATTAAAACGAATTTGCGTTAATGTTTTATTATCGCGTTAACTTTGGATGCCCTAATTCTATCATATCATGCTTTCATCTAGAGCCCTGGCTTTAAACTGTAGTTTTTACTGTTTTCCATTGAAAACATTGATTGAGCCATTTTCTCATGTTTGCCCTGCGGGGCAAATTCATGCTATTCACCTGGTGTCCACTAGGGGAACTGCTGCTGTATCATGGAGCTCTGCAGTGTTTGATGTAATGCTTCAAAATCAATGTTGTTGCTAATGATTGACATATCCCAGAACGTAAAAAAAAACCTAGCATTTAGTATATAGAAAATTATAAAAAAAAAATTCATTTTCATAAAAAGCAACAGTGGCATTATGTAAGCAAACTGGCATTTAAAGAGTTAAAATTCTGAAAAACAATGAATATTTGGTAGTGATGATCAAGACTGATGTTGGTTAAAGATTTACCTCATTGAATTTGGAAAATAATATTAATATACAGAATTTTATGGCAGTTTTAGGAAGACAACATTTTTGTCCTCTAAGGTAACAATTGGGACTTTTCTTTGCACAAAAAATAAAAATGCATCAAAATCAATGTTGTTGCTAATTTATGACGTATCTTAGACTGTGAAAAATACCCTAGCATTTAATATACAAAAAATAATTACATTTTTGTGTTTTTTTTTCTCATATTTTGTAAACAAACTGGCATTATCAATATAAATTATAAATTATAAATAATAAAATAATATTAATATATAATTTTATGGCAGTTTTTTGAGGCAGACATTTTTGTCCTCTAAGGACATCAGAGCAGCTTTTTTAAAGTGAGGCTAGAGGGTTAAACATCAAGTATAATGCCTCAGTATAGCTGCACTGTCTGACCCTGAACATTGCACTGCAATGCACGAAGCAAAAGCACAAAATGACTTCTACGCTGGTTGTCTGTCTTGTAAAGGAATAAAGGTCATGTCAGCTTCCCTATAAAGAAGAGAGGGGATATTTCATATACAGCCAGTATCATTTATGTGGCATGTGATTCACTGGAACTTGATTTTGTGGTGCTTTTTATGACTGTGACTGTTATTTTGACAGCATCGCAGTAGGTAATTTTAATCCACTCTGCATGTTTTATTCACAGTGTCAATGAAATTAGCTGATTATGTGAAGAAATTCCTGGCATTTCACTACGTTATCGCAGTTTAGTAGTATTTTACATGTCACAATGAGTAAAGTAGTGTTGAGTACCCCACTAGTTCTGATAGCACAGATCAAACAGTAAAATGTAGTTCATGCTGCTCCTGTAAAAACGAAAACAAGGCCGTGTACTAGACGGCCTCATGGATCCTAACGGGGTGGACATATAGCATGGACAGACAGCAACACCCAGTGGCCAAAAGGTTTGTTGCAACTTTCAATCAACAACCACTCTGCATAATGCGATGTGATTCCATTAAAAGGTTATCAGTGGTACCAAAAGTGGACTATAAGACAGAAGCAACACAAATTCCTCACCACTTAACAAAGTAACTGACGACACTAAGTACCAGCACCATATGTACCTGTGTAAAAACATTTCAACCAATAAAAGATCAAAGTAGATTAGTTGAATATTCAGACTATGAGATTAACTGATAGTATTTATACTTGGATAGTACATCTAAGAATGACTCTACAGAAGCTGCTCAGTACTCAGATCCTTAACGTACTTTACCTTTTTTTTATTCTTATGTTGTTCTGATATTTGAGCAATCTCTGACACAATAATTTCCATCTAATCTTATCTTTAGTAAAAATACAAGTACAACAATATAAAAATACTCAACTATAAGTAAAAGTCCTGCATTAAGAATCCTACTTAAGTTTTTTTATTTTTTTTTAGATTTTTTTTGGGGGGGGGATTTTTAATGCCTTTATTGATAGAGAGAGAGAGAGAGAGAGAGAGAGAGAGAGACATAACATGCAGCAAATGGTCGCAGGCCGGACCCGAACCCAGGCCGCTGCGGTAAGGACTCAGGATGGGCCTTGCGCTTCCATGGCGCTTCCAGTAAACAGCCTTTTACTGTTGTAGCTGCTTGAGGTGGAGCTACAGTTATGTGGTTTAGTCCAGTGGTTTCCACTTTAAGGGTCGGGCCCCTCCAAAGGGTCACAAAATAAATCTGAGGGGTCATTAGATGATTAATGGTATTTGTGAAATATTGGCTCATTTGACCCCTCTGCGTCTAAAACAGTTATACCGTCTGAGAAAACATCTGGAAGTTGACAAATACACACTGCTTTTTTGTAAGGGGTCACATGCCAAAACAAACTGGGAAGCGTTGGTTTAATTTTTAACTCTGTAATGTCTCTTGTGTGCTTACCACATGCTGTTTTAGGTCACATTTTACAATATTTACCTCTGAGATGTTGTGGAGTTGAAGTATAAAGTAGCAGAAAATAGAAACATTCCAGTAAAGTCCAAGCACCTTCAAATCATATTCAAGTACAAGTAAATGTACTTTTTCGACACGGCTTAGGGACAAAATGTTCCTCTTAATGATTCATTAGAGACTGCCTGTTCAGTTTATTTCTAAAGCCTGGCTGCATAATATTGGGACCACATACATCACTTACATCACTGCCCTGTCTTGTTTTCCAAATGCATTCACTGAAATATGACAAACTGCTGACATAAACAATGCACATAGCCATTATTGCTCTACATTCATATATTCATATATAGCCTATAAATGGGAGACATTTTTCTTAAGACTTGTGGCGAACACACAGTGCTCACTAACTTCCCTCGCAGCCTCTTACTCTCTCGTTCTGTCATCATTCCATTCATTCTGGTTTCCTCTTCCACTTCCATATTTGTATGAGTAAGCCTCTGGGTGATGCATGCTTCATTGTTGTTGCTCTTTGCTTTTCAGCACCTTTCTACTCTTTGCTAGGACTTTATGTAAGTAGAGAGAGCAAATGGACCCAAAACACACACACAGACAGACAGACGTGAGTGTGACAAATGTAAAATTTCCTCCTAGATAGGATATGGAGATGTATGAGAACATTACCACTGGCTTCAAAGAAACTCGCTGATTTAAAGTAAGAAAAACACAGACGTGGGAAATGATGCTTTTGGTTTTTTTTGCATGTGAAGTTTGATAACGAAGTAATCTATTTGAAATTTCTTTGTAATTACTGCCAAATTAACCGAATATTTACCTAAAGATTCATCAAAGATTACTTTGTTTGGCTGTCTTGACTTGGGACATGACTCTGGACTTTTATTTATTTTTATTTTATATCTATTATAAACATTATTTCATAATTAAATTCCGCTATTTCCCAATAAGCAGTAATAAATAGCTGGTAATTTATTTAATACATTTCCAGGAAAAGAATACAAAGTTAATTGATAAGCTTTATATCCATGTCTGCTGGTAAATAGATGATAATTAGCAAATAACTTATTTGAAATTTACTTAAAATACTTGGTGAATCTCCATTTAAGGTACATTTTGAACAGATAAAAAATGTGCAATTAATTTGCAATTAATCGTGATTAACTATGGACAACCATGCGGTTAATTGTGATTAAATATTTTAATCAATTGACAGCCCTATTTATTTTATTAACTGATTGGCTTGTCTGATAACCTTTCGCTCTCTTTTGTCGGTTTCGGGGCTGCATACAGACAACCCTGTCATCAAATTGTTCCAAATATGACCACTTATAACTACTCAACATAGTTTTTCCTTAAGTATTTATTGTGAAAAATCCCTTTGTTTCTCAGATAATTGAAATTAGAAAGTATGTTTAACTGACTCTCTGCAGCTGCAGGATACATTATGTGGAGGAGTTTCCATCATCTACCGCGGGCTCATGGAGGATGTCGGTGTGTCTCAGCACTTTCAGCAAAATCGAAATGCAGGAAAATCTCCAAAATCCTTGATGTGTTCCTTTAATCTTTACCGTGTTGAACCATTTCCATTGTAATAAGTAAATACAGTCAGATGTAAAACACAGGAAATAGCATTAGTTCCTGTGGCTGCACTAAACTAATAGATCTCATCTTACACATGTACACACACACACACACACACACACACACACACACACACACGCACACACACACACACGCAAACACACACACACACACACACACACACACACACACACACACACACACACACACACACACACACATACATACAGACTGTGGTGATCCAGCGCAGATCACCTTTCAGCAGCGCTGCCTCCAAGCAAGTCTGTGTGTGTGGGCATGTTTTACCCACGTTGTGGGGACATAAACCTGTTAACACAGTCACATTGTGGGGACTCGCCTTCCAAATGGGGACAAAATGCACGTCCCCATAACGGAAATCATTGTATTTTAGGGTGAAGACTTGGTTTAGGGTTAGGGGTAAAGTTAGGGTAAAGTTAGGATTAGGCAAGTAGCAGTTACAGTTAGGGTTAGGGTAAGTCTCCAGGAAATGAATGTAAGTCAATGTAATGTCCTCAAAAGTGATGATAACACGACTATGTGTGTCTGTGTGTGTGTGTGTGTGTGTGTGTGTGTGTGTGTGTGTGACCCGACATCTCTCGGTGGTCTTGCCCTGCTCTCTGCTCCATTCACCTCCACCTCCTCGCTTAGTGACTTCAGTTTGATGCAACAAAGGGTTCTGACCCCTGGCATGATCACTCAACACACACACAGACAGAGAGAGAGAGAGAGAGAGAGAGAGAGAGAGAGAGAGAGAGAGAGAGAGAGAGAGACTACACAGGTCTGTAATGATTTCATCATGTCGCAGGATATCCTACTGCCACTATATAAACACTCAAAGAGAGTCCAGAGGTCTCTCCTTACTTCCCTGCTCACCCTCTCCTCTCTTTCTGTGAACCCAGGATATGTTTGGTTGTTTAAAACATGGCAGCAGTAGTAGTAGTACAACCCAACAAGTTATTTTACCTTAAACCTAGATCCAGGAACAAAAGATGAAATTTCATCTCAGTGAACTTGAATGAGTTAAAGAGCATGCTTTCCATACCAAAATAATACATTTATATGTTTACATGGCAACGTTTGACACTTGAAACACCTGAGATCTGTACTACGAAGCAGGATTTGGGGTTAAGTGAGGTAACTTCAGGGTTTAACCCTTTAGGGTTTTCCGTCCTACGACGGTGGTTCACTTTTTATTGAGGTAGATCGCCATGAGTTGATAACCACCGTCGTAGGACCGCTTAGCGGGATCTCGTTTGTTAGGGTTAGTTAAGCCCGATAACGAGAAGATACCCTGGTTATGTTGAACTATGTTCAGAGTACAGGCCTCCGGTGAGGCGACACGGAGAGGTTAATTTTAAACAACAATGGCGGCTCCTGAACCTGCTGTTTGGAGCAAATCAATCTGGAACCCATATTGCTTTATTCAGAGTTTGTATATATTGTATTTATTTTCTTCTTTGTCTGCAGTCAGTTAGGATGTGGGGTAAAGGTTTGGTGGTCTGAATCTGGTGTGGGCGGTGAATGCAACATACATTACTTACAGATCTCAGGACAATACACATATTTGGGGTTGAAGATCTTAAAATATGAGCAAAGGTTAAGACTAGGTGTGTGTTTGTGTGTGGGTGTGTGTGTGTGTGTGTGTGTGTGTGTGTGTGTGTGTGTGGGATCACACAGACGTGTTGCATGTCTGGATCAGACAGTGTAATGTTAGGAGTTGGTTTGTATTGGCCAACAATGTGAATAAATTACCTAGAGGTCCCATTCCTTCAGAGAATCGTCTTCCACTCCAGACAGACAGGGCCTCACATACTTCCTCTATGTGTGTGTGTGCGTGTGTGTCCCACTTGGCCTAACACCTCCAGACAGAGACAGGATATTGATGTCAGCTTCATTTTTAAGGGGAAAGATTGACAGCATTGATTTGAACTATTTTTTGTTTGTGTCAGTGGTTTGTGACAGTTTACAATGTAATTCTGGAAAGTAATATTAACCAACTTAAGCTGGGCGATTTTAGAAATGTTGTTGTGTAATTCCTACTCCTACTGTATGAGTAGATTGTTTGTGATGTAAAGCCACAGCTCACGATTTATGTGCTCACACTGTACGTGCCACAAAAAAGATTCTGTTGACAGTTGCCAATAAAGATTAGTTTTAAAGCTTGAGATAGAAAGATACTGGAATCATATGAAACTAGAAAACCTAAAGAATCCATTGGTACCAACCTTGTCATGCTAGCTTGTCGCAAAGGAGGTTAAATAACGCTCCAAATTTTGGTGAGGAAAAATTGCCATTTTCAAAGGGGTCCCTTGACCTCTGACCTCCAGATATGTGAATGTAAATGGGTTCTATGAGTACCCACGAGTCTCCCCTTTACAGGCATGCCCACTTTATGATAATCACATGTACTTTGGGGCAAGTCATAGTCAAGTCAGCACACTGACACACTGACAGCTGTTGTTGCCTGTTGGGCTGCAGTTTGCCATGTTATGATTTGAGCATATTGTTTTATGCTAAATGCAGTACCTGTGAGGGTTTCTGGACAATATCTGTCATTGTTTTGTTTTGTTCATTGATTTCCAATAATAAATATATACATATATTTGCATAAAGCAGCATATTTGTCCACTCCCATGTTGATAAGAGTATTAAATACTTGACAAATCTCCCTTTGTTAAATTAATTTAGAACAGATAAAAATGTGCGATTAATTTGTGATTAAGCGTAATTAAGTATGAACAATCATGCGATTAATCACGATTAAATATTTTTAATGTTGACATTCTCATCAAGGGTGGAAAGACCGACATAGTTAGTGAATTTAGATATCTTGGCATAATAGTGGATCCAAATCCTAATTAAAAAGAAAACCACATAAAAAATGTGGAATTATGTAGCTGCAGAACTTTTCGGCAAATCAAAGATTGGAGTCTGAACAAAGCAAGCTATCAGCGAGGTCGGTTAAGGTGTGAACACATGGTGAGGTTGCTTGTAGATAGACGTAGTAACAGAGACAAGCTTCGCGCTGCTGAGCCAGAAGCGACCGGCCTATTGTTTGTGTACCGCCCCGCCAACCGAGCGGACGTTTACCTCCATTACCTCGCTATGTTTACCTCCACAGGCGGCCCAGAATAACCTGTCACTCAGCAGCCACTATTCACCCATTTCCTCCAATAGCGTGACTCTGCTGCACGAGGGGGGCGGGAACTGGATTAAAACAGGATAGGATGAGGAAAACAAGATGTGACAGAGAGGAGGGTTTCACAAAGGACAGGAAACACAGAGACATGTCAGAGAGAGAACAGGAGGGAGAGATGGAGGGAGAGATAAAAGGAGGGTAAAGTGAAGTGGTATACGGGGGTTAAAAAGAGAAGTGAATGAGGCAAAGGAAGAGAGGGAGAATGAGAGGAGAGGAGGAAGGAAACTGGATTAACAAAGGAAAGAAAGAAGGTGTAATAAAGTTGTACAGTACAGATGGTTTAATGAAAACGCACGAAGACAGACAAAAATATTTCAGCTTTGAAGTCCACTTTTAGATACAAAGTGGTGTGCTGTGATTGTGATATGATTTGATAAACAGTGGTGGCTTCCTGTGAGCGCCACGGCAGATGAAGTGATGAAAGTTTTCTAATAACAGAAAGCTTTTGGTTTTTAACAGTGTTAGTCAGCAGACTGACAGATGCAGCTTTGATCTCCAAACTTTGATTCCCAGCATCCAGACCTTTAGGACAAACTGAAGGATAAATCATTTTTAATTTTATTCATTCAAAAAGAAAATTGTCAGCGAATAAACACATCATTGAAATAATATACAACCCGATCTCACGGGAAGGCGTATAAATAACACGATATTACAAGGACCTACGGTGTGTTGTGAGGACAGATTTTAGGCTTTTTGCATGTTGTTTGTACACCACGCAACAAAACTAAAGCCACAGTTAGGTTTAGGCAACATAACCACTTAGTTAGGTTTAGAAAAAACTTCATGGTTTGGCTTAAAATAACTACGTAAACTCAGTAAAATATGTACGGAAACAACGTAACAGAAGTACGGAAAACACGTCACAAATATAACAGGATTTCTGGTTACGAGTCCTATGTTTGTTGGACCCATCCATCCAACTCCCCTCCCGCTCACCATAAGCAGTCTTTCTCATTTTTTATTCTATGTCATTAGCTCTGAGTGTAGCATATTTACGCGGATGCGAATACATTGTAGTCAGTACAGACGACATGGCGTACAAATGACACGCCTAAAGCAAGAACGGCGTTCTAATGGCACGCTAAATGTCTTTGCCTTTTCGTGCGAACAGGAAACCCATCTCTGTCATGGTTTTCATTTTTTTGGGGGGTAAAATAGTCAGTAGCAATCTATAACAAAATGATATGCTTATTCTATAAAACTCATAAACTATAAAAGCTATAAATAAACTATAAAAAACAATTATTAAACAATTAAAGCTAGGGTTGGTAATCTTGTGAAACTAGCAAGAAATTTAAAGAAATTATCCAACCGAAAAACTCAGCCCAGTGTTGCCAACATTTTTCCAATGGCAGTATTAGCACTAGCTCCAAAAGTTGCTAAATCTAGACCTGCAATGAGTGCACACAGGCAGGTAGGTAGTTAATTAACTTATTACAGTCCTGCGACAGCCACAGATGCCATTTTCTTTTTGTCAGAGTATTTGATTTATTGATTGCTTTTGGGATGTATTGAGAATTTCAAGTAATATAACAATAATGTTTTTGAAGATGTTGAAAATGTTTCTTCAGTATTTTTGTCATATACAGATATGCAATGATGATTGCTGGGCAATATGTATGTTGATATTTTCCAATGTCAAGCCTCTATTTTAATCATGTGATGAGACGATGCGATATACTGTACGTGTGCTTCATGACTGGAAACTAGCGTGCACTAGGGCCCGTAATAATAGCATGCACTGGAACCCATCGTCCTTACGCACTGATCTATAGACGCCAAAAGAACAAAGTAGTATTCTCAGATTGCTAAATTGAACACACTGTTCAGTTCCAGAAACAGGCTAAGATAACGAAAAGGAGAAAAAAAATAGAAAATATGCCATAAATCTGGAGAAATACGGGAGAATTATGACCCCGGGAGGAAACCGGGAGAGGGCGATGAAAAACGGGAGTCTCCCGGGAAAATCGTGAGGGTTGGCAAGTATGAATGAATGTCTCTTGACACACAGGAAGACTCGGTATTGAATATTAACATACTGAATAAGTATAAGTATAAGCTTTCGGCGTGTTTGAAGTACACTGTTTTTTGTAAC
>CAKALU010067805.1:0-13709 GCA_916700995.1 Hozukius guyotensis | reverse complement strand
ACTGGCCTGTGTTTTAATATCGGAGCTTTTGGGTTGACCTACCTTTACAGTTTGGCACAGAAAAGCAATACCAACAAAAGTGAAGAGATGTAGAAATACGACTTGATGCTCATAAAAATGAGATGAAAATGTTCATATCTTTGAGTATCACTATATTGTATATGTATTTCATCATCATCACTACTACCAAAATTGAAGAAGTGCTCAGAATACTGAATAGATGTCCCTTTCTCTTCTCATTCCTCCTGTTTATACTGGCCACTAACAGATTCCCTCCTAATGCACTTCCAATATAAATGATGGGGGACAAAATCCACAGTCTGCCTTTCTTGCAAAAAATCTATTCCAAAGTTTAGCTGAAGCAAATATGAGGCTTCATCAGTCTGTGTTAGTTAATGTATTGGGTGTCTTCTAAAGTGAAGGTGTATTTAGTACAAACTTCCCTCTTTATGGTTTCCTGGTTCCTTGTTGAGCTGCAGTGGAGGGATGGTAATGCAAAGAGGGAACTGTCCACTACAAACACTGTAACTTTTAGGATGCAGGCCGTTCTGGACCAGAACTAGAGCCATTTCTTCAGCATCTTGATGTGGAAGTGGTTCTTTACGCTCTGGCATGTGGATCTTGAGTCATCTCCCCAGGCTTCCTCTTCACTTGATAAGGGCCTTGTCATTTTGCCAAAGGTTTGTTGTCAGATGTCGACCTGCTCACCAGGCTGCGAGCTCTACTTCCGATCAGTCGTACCAATCCCTTTTGCTTTGCCTGAGACTTCAGCGGGTTCATCAGCTGCTCACGCATCTCCAACACGAAGGAGATGATGTTCATACTATTGGGTGTGAGTCAGCCTCCTCCCACATCTCTGGGAGCACATCCAGAGGGTTTCTGATGTGACGGTGAAAACCCTGTCGAGCTCAGGGGAATATCACTGTGTAGGCAAAGAGCAGGAATGATTGTTCCAGTCCTTTCCTGTTTCTGACACAAACTCCTTCAACATATAGCCTATATAGGTCAGCGTACTGTTGAGATGCTCCCAGACCATCAGTCTGACGGTGGTAACGGATGGTTCTTACTGTTTGAATTCCTATAACCTATGCCAGGGGTCAGCAACGAGACGGTACCTGTGTCTGCATGCCAGTTTATTAAATGATATGAGGTCATATTTATGGGGCTTTAAATGAGCCATGCATTAACACTGATATCTATCTTTTCTTTTCTTTAAATCCTGTAAAGGTTTTGATGTAAACTATGAAAGGAAAAACTTCAACTTTCATCAGCGGGCCAAATATTTTTGCTGGAGGGCCCGATTTGGCCCACTGGCCACAATTTGCCCACCATCATTGGCCTATAAGCTATGAAACGGTGACCTCGGTCTGTTTTGCACACACTAGCCTGCCTCAATAAGGCAACGTATTGGCCTAATTAGTAGTGGTAGATAGTGTAAAGATGTATTGTGTGAGGGATACATGCAGCAGTGCATCGTTGTTGTACTAATCCTCAGTCAACTCAGAAAATGATGATTTCTTTCTTTCTAATCCATCCATCCATTATCTGTAACCACTTATCCTATTCAAGGTTGCAGGGTCTTTCTAATCAATCCTGTGGTGGAATTCTTTCCCAGATAGTTGTTTTTTCATCAACATGGTGAAAACATGAAAAAATGCTTATAAGGAAAGCCAATTTTAATATATTATAAAAGACTGATTACATGAACACAACCAAATGACCCTGGTTTCATTTGCACTGAGGTGCCTGTAATCAGGCGTATACAGGAACTGGTACAACACAGAAAAATGACCAAAGACCTCAAACTATATCTACTCTGTATGGAACCCCATTTGTTTTTGTCTGCAGATGAAACATCGACCAAATCAGAAGTGTAATCCGTGTACACTCTGGGAGTCCACTCAGAGCAGACACACACCGACTGTGTTGGAAATCACAACAGAACATTCTGACAAGGTTGACTTGGCTTGCTTCTTATGGGCAAGCCAAGATGATGTATGAGACTCATACTGTGCAGACAGGCAGCTACAAATTTGCTTGGCTAGTTGACTGGTGGGAGGTTGGGTAGTGTGAGTTCGGGTGGGGGGGGGGGGTTGAGTTGTCACATAAAAGCAATGCAGTGAATGAAAGAGGAGCCTTTGTACCCTTTTTGTCTTTTCTGAGGCTGTTTGGTCAAAAGAAAAACATTCTTCTGCTCCGATAATTTACATCTGAGCAAAATGAAAACTGAAAATTGCACTTTGCGCAGCAGAATTGAACAAATGAAAATACTAACTTCATATACTTCCTTGGTGCATCTTTTTTTTTTGATAAGATTTGTTAATTTTTGGTGAAATACTTCTCTCCGAATGATCAAAGCAGACATTTAATTATTCAACTTGTGCGACGCTTTACATAATCCAAAACTGTTCTGCTGCATTTGACCAGTCACACGGTAGACATTTGATTAATGGAACTGATCTGACTTGGGAGAACAGGCCTCTCTGTGTTACCTCCCCCTTATTTCAACCTCCTCTCACCCCCCCTCCTCTCCTAGACTGAGCCTTGTTTTCTGCCCCCCCTTATCCCATGCAGAATGAATGGCACAGATGTTGTTGGACAAGACAGGACCCCTTGGTCCCCTTTCCCCTCACTACTCGCTCAGCATGAGGTCTGAAACTTGTTTTTTGATCATTGTTTCCCCCCCAAGTTCTCCCTCCGCGGGAGAAAAAAAGGACCCAAAGAGGAGGAGATGGGGGGACCACGAGCAGCCAAATTAAAGAGGGAGGGAAGAGGAGCACACAGTCATGTTTAAGGAATATGAAGAAAACACACTGTTTAACTGTCTCCACATAACAAGTGGTGCGTAGGACAGGTCACATGTTTGTGGGGTGCCACAGTAGGGAGTGCAGAGTTTGCTGAGGGTATGGATGGTACAGCGGAGCTGCAGTAGGGGTTCGGGGTCTTGCATCCAGGAAGTTGTCTTGACTGAAGATGCGGGTCGGCGCGTGGCTTCTCTGGGTGTCCTGGTTCTACACCTGGCTCGAGTTCTCACAGTGGTGCAAGTGCCAAGACATCTGTCCAACAGAGTCAGGACTGAACAAGAGGCCAAGGAGCCGGGTCAAGGAGCACGCCCGTCACGTTGTCGGACACCAGCACACGCCTCACAGGAGCAGGCCACACCGCAAAAAAGGTGAGCCCTTAATAACTCACACAAGGTTTCAGACTGGAGGCACGCAGCACTGATGACACGCTGCAACCTGCTGAACTGATGTCATGCAACACTTCTAATGGATCTCACTCGCTCAGATCAGCTGATGAATTCAGTCATTTGAGCATGTAAGAAATTATTTTTAAATATAAATCACATCCTCAGTGTTTGGTGTCGCACGGACGCCACTGCTGTATGTGTACAAATAATTATTATCTTTTCCTTTAAAATATCTGTTTATGTTTTCCTCTGACTTCATTGAAATCCAAGAGAAGAAATTGTACGATATGGAAGACCGCAGAGAGGTAAAACAACTTAACAAACTTATACTTCCTAAACTGATCTGAGTTCTGGGAGGGGTAGTGCTGCGTAAAAAGTGCCGTCAACATTGATCACAGATAAAGAACATACTGTTTTTAACTCTATTTTACAGCTCATCCTAAGACCCCAAACAGAACTAATGTGACAGCACATTTCTGAAACATGTCATCACTGTAAAATCACGTTGACTATATAATTAGAAGTTATTAAGGAGATAAAACAATGTTAGGTATGTTTTTTGATCTGTTGTAAAGGCCACACACAGGAACGCCATTAGACAGTATATTAAGACAAATATAGAATATGTATTGTGTAAAAGATTTCACAGCGGTCCAAATGTTTAAATGTCCTTTCTATAGTTATGGTGCCATATGGAAACCATCTGCCTGAGAATCCTAATCATGCTCTAACTGTGTGTAAAAAGGATAAAAGTGTTAGAAAGAGTTGCAAAAGACAATGCAACATGCAACAGTGCATATAATGTCATTCCTCAGAGATGGATTATTCTACAAATTGATCAGAATTTGGAAAATATAATCGTGATGAAATGCAATTACAATGTGTGAAAGTAAAAACGTACTGCATACATAAAGATGAACACGTTCCCCAGTCTTTAATTATTCAAGAAAAAGAGGTGCGCCGTGCACACAGAATACATTTTTTGTTTAAACCAGCTTAAAGCGCTCATTTATGTTGACAGTGATTGGCGATTCCTTTACAAACCCCACTTGAATTACACTCTGAATTTACTCTGAAGTCACTTTTTATCACATTCCTCACTATAGATGACACTTTCTTTCTTTTTTCTTATTCCATCCCCGCCCTCCGGGCCCGTTCCAATACGTCTCCTGACCTTTGGTCTACAGCCTGAAAGAGGTTCCCTTTCCTCGGCACATCCCAGCCCAGCACCATTCCCATGGGTTGTGTTTAGCCAGGACTCATCCTTCATCCTCTCTAAACCTTTTGTTGCCGACTGAAAGCCGGCCGATGCCGGGGCCATCAAACCCACGTTGTTGGATCAATATAAACATCCATCACTTAGCCCCGGGCCTTTCTGAGCTGCACAAAGAACAGCTCACTAAACAATACTTCATTTATGTGAGCCATTGGACGCAATGAACTAGCGGTAGTTCACTTATTTCTTGTTTTACCGTGGCGGAACTTGGAACTAACTATCCTTCCCAAAGTTACATTTCTGCTAAATTACATTACTTTTTTATACTTTATACCATCACGGCACCTCAATTTCCTTTGTGTGTTGCATTGTAGGACAATAGTGTCCACACATAATCTAGTATTTGTTTGGTATGCACACAGATTTTTGTGAATATACTCATTCTTTGGATTAGTCTGGAATAAGTATGGAATAGGGACACAAAGCCAAATATTCAAGTAAATTTATTTCCAATTCAGTGATTTCCGATACCAAAGTGTTTACTTACAGTTGAATACTTTGTGGACTCATTGAAAGAGTGAGAGATTCATAATTTCCTTCTATTGTTTAGAGACATGGGGGACTCTGAACTTCCTGTTTCCTAGCAGAGTCTACAGAGCTGCTGCAACAAACTGTCAAAAACAAACAGCCAAGATGGGACAGTGGCTCATTCAGACTCTCTCCTGGACTTGCTGCTAATTCACTCAGCAGAGGTTTAAGAAAGCGGAGGAGTTTGTCGTTTATAGCTAGCAGAAAATATATTAAAAAATAATGTCAATAATTTGTCACTTTACTGTCTTATGCTGTGTTTTTAAATCAATCAATAATCAATAAAGATGTCAAGTGAGGAACGATGACTTGGGTCCTCAGAGCTTAACAGATTATTTTATGTGATATATGACATGTACAGTGAACTATTTGGCATTTGTCTCCTCTTAAAATGTCCTATATTTACAGTAAACATAGATGATATAAAATATATACAATATTTTTTAAGTTATTTAGATAAATATATAAAAAAATATACCAGATATAAAAATACCAGGAAATGAAGAAACTGTTAAAAATGAATATAGTGCAGAAAGTGATATAGTGCTGGATATTAAAATATAGGAGATATAGATATTAAGAAATGTAAAATATGGAATATAATGCAGGATAAGAACTGAGGTAGAGAGTTTTTTAAAAAATAGATTAGAGTGCAGATAGATAGATGGATAGATGGATAGATAGATGGACAGACAGATAGATGGATAGATGGATAGATAGATAGATGCTTTATGACAGTGAAGTGTGACGTTGTGACGTTTGTCAATATGGCTTTTATTTTGAAAAACCAGTCTGACAGGAAGCGTGACGTCAGTGCGCTCACAGAGACGCAGTCAGTCAGAGAGGCGCTCATATTCATTATTATGGGATGTTATTTTACTAGTCAAGTTGGAACTTTAGCCTGTTTTTATCAGCTGGTTTGGAAGTATCTCTCTAAATGATGAAGACATCACTTCTTCTTCTTCTTCTTCTGTCAGGTGAGCAGCTGAGTTTAATCATTCAGGGGTTAAATTATAACTCTGAAACTAACTGTGAGAGTTTAACACTCTTTCACTGGCAGGATTACTGCTGTGTGTTCATTATAAAGAAGACATTTACTTTAGGTGACTTGTTGATTCTACTTAAGTGAAATGTGGCAATGTATTTACCATATAATTTAATATAATATAATTTAATATAATTTAATACAAAATAATATAAAATAATATAATTTAATATAATATAATATAATTTAATATAATATAATATAAATTAGGTTTTAAAGCCCAATACTTACATAATATTACAGGTTGCTAATGCTGCTGTGTCTGCAGCACCTCAAAGTTCTGATGGGTCCATTAGTTTACTCACAGACAGAACCTGCTCATTCAGAGAGGAGCTACAGGCTGATCCACTTCTATTATTATCTAAGAAGAACTATACCAGAGTTTCACTCTCATTACAAACACAAAGTAAAAGATACAGTAGATTTTTAAAGTTTATTTTGCCAAAAAACAACTGAAAAATCCAACATTAATATATTTGAACACAAGTTTCACATTACAGAGGAATATCTATAGATATTCCTCTGTAATTAGTTAGTTACTTACAGTTTTCTTATCATTCTCTAAACTAGTGGTTCTCAAACTTTTTACACCACGTACCACCTCAGAAAATATCTGACTCTCCAAGTACCACCATTATGACCGGGGGGCCATTATTGTTCCTGGGGTGCCACATGAGGAACCCAGATTGTTGCTGGGGGCCAAACAAGTTCTGTCAGACGTAACCTCTATTTTATCACTACATTAATTGATATAAAACATACTGCTAATACACTTATTTTACAGCATTTATTCTACTGAAAATCACTCTAAACAGCAGATTATTATTAAGAAAATGACATTAGAGTCTTTGAACCGTACAGGACTGACTGTTTTGGGTAGGAATGTTTCCATTAACAAAACTTAACAAAACAGAGAATCCCCCAGCATGCACTGCAGGTCCACTGTACACAGTACTGTACTTTGTTATTGTCATCTATAGTGGTTGTTTGCATAAAAACACACAATTCAAATGATTATTTAAACATTTTCTTTGATTAAAAAAATCTTGGGAAGCTGCTTAGAGCTAGTGTTAGGAAGTTAAACACGTCATAATTCTCTCTCTAATATCTATTTTATATTGATGTGAAAACATCTCCTTCAAACTACTGGATTTATTCAAGTTTCTCACCAAAAACTACATTTTACGAGATTACACTTGAACACATCACGATGACACTGAACCACTAAACCAGAATGTCAGTTCTGTGTAGCTGAATGCTGTTTCATGCTTTTTAGATTCTCATTTCACCAGCAGGTACAAGCTTACTGGGAAAAGTTAATACTGTATAATACTGTAGTAGCTACACAGAAACAGGATATGTATATGTGTTTATACAGTAGCAATGTATTACATATACACAGTACTGTAAACAGAACATTCACCTTTCATACCTTTGATCTTTCATGGAAAGTCATACAGTTAACATGACATCCATGCCATCCTCCTTTAACAAGCGCTGCAACTAACTATTATTTCTCTTATTGATTAATCAGCTGATTACTTTTCTCAATCCATTGATTAATGTTTGGTGTATAAAATGTCAGAAAACATAGTGGAAGATGTCCGTCACAATTTCCCAGAGCCCACATTGACATATTCATATTAAAAAATAAGTACATTTAATATTTTTGACCATGACACACTGATGTTTTTGCTGCATCTTCTTTTTACTCTTTACGCAGTGACAGTGGGGTTAAATCATAATTTACTAAATGAACATCATGCTGTATTGAAGAAGACTTGAACCTAGCGATTGAGACCATAAACTCATGTTTATGATGTTTACTGAGGTAATAAATCAAGTGAGAAGGAGGCTCCAACCTCCCGATCACTACTGCGCAGACTCTGGCTCCAAATGACGTCAGAATGTCAAGATGGCAGCTTCTGTTTGCAGCTCATCTCCATCTCCAGACTTTGGATGTGTGGTTCTGAATTACAGCATGCAACATGTAGTTTAAGATTTCATAAATGCTTCTTTTAGTGTGTTTGAGACAGGAAGCAGCACCTGTGAGGCTTCAACTACTTCTCCCAAATCATTTTAACTTCATTGTTTTGTTTTGTTTGTTTTTTACATGAAGTGACTTCAACTTCATTTTTAAAATTCCACTTAAAGAGTGTCTTTTGTTCTGTTGCGGATATGCTGTTGATGGGGGGAGTTCCAGTCTGCTTTTGTTAAGGTTGATGCTCCCGAGACCCTCGAGCTTCCTCTCCTGTCAGGAAGCTGATCACAGTCTCCCCGTTTCCTTCAATGTGGTCATCCAACTCCACGGGAAGCTCAAACAATGGCATTCCACTGCTGCTGGCTGCAAATAGACATTGTTTGTTGGTAGCAAGGCTTCAACGTGTTCTGTTGTGGGTGTTCTGTTGCCAGTTAAATGAACTCAGAGGTGGTGGCACCACAGTAATCCTTAACATACTTAACATGAACATAATGAATGATCAGCTGATTATAATGTGAAAATGAAACTTAACGCACGGACAGTGGTCTCATGATGGAAGCCTTGTTTTTGTTGGACCCTAAACCTCCCGTCCCACCCACCCGGTGTCTCTTTCACTCTTTAAACTACGTCACCACAGCACTCTCTTACTGTTGGTGGAAGATGGGTTTACATTGTAGTTAATGGTGCGTCTCCTACCGGCGCTGAAGGTTGCCTCGTGCGGCGGTATCCAACACCGACGGCCGTGACAAAGTGTTGGTATTTGATGCCCTGGGAATGAGAACGGGCTGACCGTTCTATAGACCTATAATGTTATATGAATGAGCAACACATAGTGTTTGACCGACCATGGTGTTCAGAGAGAGAGACGTAAACAGCTGTCTCTATGTGTCTCCCCCAGATGATTTTGAGTGATAACTGTGAATGCTCTGATTAATAAATGTAAATAAATAATGCTTTGTTTGTGATGACGGTCTAGTTTAGTTTTAACAGCTAGCACCTGTTGTCCAATGTGCTCCAGGCACGACCCGCTGGAAATCCCCCCGTCAGAAACTCATGTGCAAGTACACGTTGACTCTCACAAACTCACTCAATAAAGTCTATTCTAAGCCATTCGAAGTTATGAATCAGACTTGACTTCATTACTCTACCACGACAGATTCATCACTTGACATGACTGTCTGTCTGAGTCTCACTCCACCATAAAATATGCAGGTTGTGCAACCATTTGTTGTGAAGTGAATGCAGTGGAACGGGGGAGGGAGAGTGCAACATCTAGTGGCTGAATGTTATCAACAGCACCTTTAAGGAAACTTTGATGTGTGATTTTAAGTGTGATTAAACAGAAGTGCAACATGCAGCGTGTCACTGTTCTGCTGCTAAATATACACTTGGATGCTGTTTACCCTCTGTACAGGTACCAGAGTTCATGCACAGGAGACGGCGCCCCGCATCGTCCACCAGCCCTCTGACGTGGTGGTGAAAGTTGGGAATCCCGCCACGCTCTCCTGCCGGGCGGACGGCAGCCCGACGCCGACCATCGAGTGGCTGCGAAACGGCCAGCCTCTGGAGACGGCGAACGGAGACGGACACTGGTCGCAACCCATAATTTTGTTGGAGGGGAGCATCTTCTTCCTGAGCGTGGGAGGGGGCAAGCGAGGTCAGTCGCATGAGGGCGTCTACACCTGCGTGGCCAGGAGCAGTGCAGGCATGGCTACAAGCCGTAACGCATCGCTGTACGTTGCAGGTAAGACCGGGGGGGATCCTGCTACAGTGTGTTGCACCACTGAAGACTTAGAATTAAGGAAAATGTTCATGTCAGCAGTTAATTTCTGTCTCTCATAGCTGAAGTAACTGAACACACACAGGAAAGTTGAAATCTCCTTTAGAGGAGAGGGATGGGGAGTTAAAGGCGTAGCCAACACACACACCAGATGAAGATGTATGTGGTGACAGAGGCAGAAGGGGTACAGGGGTCCAATGTCAATGTTTGCCGGACAGGAAGGGGGGGGGGGGTCAAACAGTGGCGCTAATTGACCTCGGACCCTCACTGTTTACTCATCTGGATCCCAGTGAGGCGGTCGACACACAGCAGCTGCTTGTCTTGGAGTCTTTACAGGACAATCAAAACTGTGATGGACACAAAGGCCATGTAGGAAAGTCCTTTAACTAACGGCACCGACAGAGACCGCAACAGCAGAAAAGAGTTACTGTCGCTGATCAGATATTGAAACATCTCATTCCATCATCTAATGGTTAGGAAAGACACATGTTCTGTAAGTGGATAACATGTTGGCTGTAGAAAACTCAGATAAATTCCCTTTAATGATTGCTAACAGGCCGCTTTACTGCCTGCCTTTAATGAGTAAAGCCACTAGATCCCTGTGATGTGTGTTTAGGGGACGTGACACTTGAGCCTGCTGCATGCATGTCCTCTTGTGTACGGTACAAATTTCAAGCACAAAGTGGGAGTTTTATTTTAGTGTGGTGATAATGTGTTATTGATTTGACGTTAAAGGTCAGCGCGGCAGGACTTTTTATGGGATTAGATTGATGGAAACATAGTATGTTGAATAAAGATACAGCAACTATCCACGAGACCTCACAAACGATGCTCCAAACTAGCGTTTCTTCACCTCGCTGCTCCGCCGGTCCGCGCTGGGAGCCAACACCGACACCACGCCACTGGAGGCCCAGGCCGTATTGCTGGGCCCGCTGGGCCCGCTGGAGGGAAGTGAGGCACGGAATAACCAGAACCTAGACCAGGGGTCTGCAACCTGCGGCTCCGGAGCCACATAAGGCTCTTTAGCCCCTCTCCAGTGGATTTTTAAAAATGGAAATGAATAACTGTTTTTTGTTAACATTTTCATTTTTATTTATCATTGTTGTAGGTCTATGGTACGACGAGTATTAGGGCCACATTGAGGAAAATAAATCTGAGATTTAGAGAATAAAGACATAATATTACGAGAATAAAGTCATAGGTTTACGAGAAAAAACGTTGTAATATTATGAATGTTATATTTTTCTTGGAAAGTTATGACTTTATTCTCTTAATATTACGACTTTTTTCTCGTGAAGTTATGACTTTGGTTTTGTAATGTTACCTTAAATGTCTCTTTTGATAGTAAAGTTTGCTGAACCCTGGTCTAGACTGAGCGGGGCAGACTGTCAGACTTTGCTGCAGTAAAATGAGAAAAAAAAGGAATCTGGTGCTCAGAAAAAAAAAGTGCTTTTGTTCACAGGGAGCGCTAAAATGAAAACCAAATGAAAGTTCCTCATAGTAACTCTAACACTCAGTTTGTGTGGACTAACCTGACTGTGTTGTTGCAGTGTTGCAGGAGGAGTTCAGTGTGCAGCCCAGTGATGTGGAGGTGGCAGAGGGGGAGGTGGCTGTGTTAAACTGTGGCCCCCCGATGGGACACCCTGAACCTAATGTCATCTGGAAGAAGGATGGCTTTCCCATCAACACTGACCACCACTACACGGTAAGCCCTCTGCCTTATAGGGGGGGGGGATTGTTTAATGCCAGAATCAATATATTTGCCCCATTTGAGTCTGCATGGAGGTAGAAGGAAGTTACCGCTTTTATTGTACAACTACACAGGAAGTAGATTTCTCTAATAAATGATGAATATCACTGTGATAAGAGTGGAGATAAGGATCCGATGGCAAATTACATTATGCAAATCCATCAGTGGAGATAAAGGTAGAGAGTAGACAGGACTGTTACGTACACAAGAATGTGAAAAAATAGGTGTATTTAGATATGATATAAATGTATATATAAAAAACACCAGTGATCAACAATGAATTGAAAGGCTACCATCTACTGTATGTAAAATGTACTATACAAATAGTGCAAAGAAATAAACATTTAAATAAATACATAAACTTCTTTCCTCATATTATTATTTTCAGCACACTGCTCAATCTGTGCACCAGGAGCAAATATTGCGCATGCATCGTGTCTCTTTTTTTGTCAATGTCCTCTCTGGATAAAGCTGTAAAGACACCTGAATGTCAAAAAGACATCACTTTAGAGATTAAAGGACGCCAGCAGCATCGCCCACGTCTGAGAAGAGCTGTTGTGTCTTCTGTTGGAATGTGGTGATGTTGTGATGAATTAAATAAACCATGCTGCAGTTTGATACTTTAGTATGTTGAAATAACATATGCAAGATTGATAAACTCTGAATGTTAGCTAGGTGAAATTATTTTACCGTCTACGGCATAATAAATATTTCTACACATTAGACAAAGATATAAAGTATGTACCTACTCGGAGATCTTATCTTACCCTAAGTGCTTCAAGCCATATACTGTATATACGCATCCCGTCTGAGTGTCCTGTGCATCCTGTGTGTCTCCTCCCTCCGGTGGGTTCGGTGGGTTCTGTGCTGGTTCTGAAGGAGCTGAGCGGGAAGCTGATCATCGCTCCTGCAGAGAAGTACCACTCTGGAGCTTATGTGTGTGTGGCCAGCAACACGGGGGGAGTGAGAGAGAGCAGGGCGGCTCGGCTCTCTGTGCTGGGTGAGACAACACTCCCACAACTACCTCTTATTACTGCTTACTGTATGTTATTACTGATTTAACAATATCAGCTTTGAATTTAGCCCCATGTTCTGAATGCAAACAAAACTAGGTACCTCAGTTCAGTACGGTTCAGTTCATTTCAGAGTTCCTCTTCTCTTCTACTGCAGCTAAGCCCGTGTTGGTGCTGAAGCCAGAGAATGTGTCTGTGAGAGCGGGGGAGTCGGCCCAGTTCTACTGCCGAGCTAAAGGTGACCCCCCACCTGCTGTGGTCTGGAGCAGAGAGCAGGGGCCACTGCCCAACGGCAGGTACTTTATTACGACAAGACACAGAAATACACACTCCGTTCATAGGTTGAACATACACTTATATATGTACTACGTGCATATATCATCCCATTTCATGTCGCCATTCACACATTTAAGGTGTTTTACTTTAGCTTCGTCACTAAGCTGCCAGCAGGTTTCCTCAGGGCGTGTTCCTTTCTAATCCAACTAAAATATATATCTGCTAAATCAACATTTCAGTTATTGTAAAAAAGAGACCAGAGGGACAGCAAGTGTGAAAACTAACTGCTCGACATGTGTGTGTATAGGTACCTTGTAAATCCAGACCAGACTCTCCAGATCCACTATGTGTCAGCCCAGGATGCTGGGAAGTACACCTGCACTGCTGTCAACGATGCAGGTGTGGTCACTGCCAGCGCACAGCTGCTAGTTGAAGGTAAGATGATGTCTGAAAAAGCCGGGGTTGTTTCATGGACTGTTTTTGAGTTGATGGCTTTGTTACCTGTCGACTGACCGAGGGAGTGTGAAGTGTTTGTTGCTGTAATACTCATTTCAACCACATGAGGCTGGAGTGCACCACTAACCAATGTTCTGTTTGGGACTAAAAACATTCATGTTCCATGTGAGTTTTAATTTACATAACTTGCTAACACACAATACATTGTGTGTTAGAGTGCATGGAGAAATTAAAACTCACCTAGAAGAAAACAGGAATGCTTTTAGTCCTATTGAGAACATGGGGTAGTGGTGCACTTCCGCCTCTTGTGGCCGAAATGAGTATTACAGCAACAAACACTTAGTGATCTTCTGGCAAAACGCATCACCGGAATGATTTTTCATGACTGCCTATCCATACAAGTGATTTTTAATT
>CAKALU010067804.1:20606-89160 GCA_916700995.1 Hozukius guyotensis | reverse complement strand
TGGACGTGATCAGATGACCTTTGACCTCCATGTGATGTAACTCTGGGGACTTTACAACTCTCGCTCCCAGTCACGCCCTCACCTGATGAAGAAGACAAAATATATTCAGGGTTAGATGTTTTGCAGTATCAGCCATGTGTTTTCTAGCAAGTCAGCAGCAGATGAGCATGTGTGTGTCTCCTGGATCAGATTACAGCAGGTACCATCAGGGGGAGCTACTGCACCTCTGTTCAGGTGTCTACAGATGAATCCTTGAAAAGGTTAAAACACATTGCCAATACAGCTTGACAAGGAAAGAACAGTAGAACAATTTTGATTTTTCTGTGACTGTAACATATAAATATATATATATAAATATTCAGAGACTCAACAAGCTGAAAGTCAATCTGTCATACAGTAAAACAAAATCTTATCAGAATAGCAATAGCTTCATTAAAAGCGTTATAAATAAATATTATAAATTAGTCGACTAACCGGTCGTCTTGGTCTTATTCAACTAAGATTTCTTTTGTCCATTAATCATTTTTTATGCTTTTTTTTCATACTGAATGGCTTATTTCGAAGAAAATTATGAGCACATCTCTGGTTAACACAAGATTAAAGGTCAGCCATCGGGAAGTTTGGGGCCGTCGGTGAGTGTCTGTCGGCCCTAGTTTTTGCTGTGTGTCACGGCTGTAGTCTGCACGTGTCGGAGGTTTTTCGGCCGATTCAGCATGTTGAATCTCCTCGGTGGTGCCCATCGGTGAGAGAAATCACTCTGATTGGCATTTCAGCTTAAACGAATCAGTGCACGAGGAGAGAAACGGACGTGAGGAAAGCAAGCCAACGAGTAAAGTCAAGAGGAAAAACACAGAAGACTCTTCTCATCATCTTCATCTCATCTGATCTTTCCAATACACAGATATTTTCACAGCGACATGGCCGTCTGGAATGAAGCTAAGTGGTGAGTGAGAGTAAGTACTATCATAACAACGGCTTTTATATCCACCGTCCATCGGCCTTCTGGTCTCCCTTTTTGAATGACGAATACAGACTACAGCGACCTGCTGGTGTGGAGAGTTATTTCCTCTCACACAGGCGCATTACGTACGTGCTAACTGACCATCGTCTGTAGTCTTTGCGCTGTGTTCAAGACGAGTGCAACTTTTAGGCCAAGACAAAGGCGACGTGAGGCGACGCAACTGGTGGCCTTCGTCACCTCTAGTTCTTTGATGTCGGGTTGGTGTGTCTGGGCCTTTAAAGTGGTGCTTTTACGTGATTCTTTGTGGAGGAACTCAGTTTTACAGATCTGCCGATTAAATCAACTAATCGATTAGTCGACAAAATCATATGAGTGTTAGTCGACTAAGATGTGTTAGTCTCATATTTGACATTATATGAAGCCATATCAGTTAGCCGTTTTTTTATAGAACATTAATAATATATCAAAAGTTCAATAAAAGTCTGATGATAATTTAACTTAACACCTTAAGGCATCCTGAAAGTGAGTAATACTCTAAAATTAGCTCTCAGACACAATTAGCAACCAATTAATTTGCAAAGAGAAGGAAATGAGACAGGATAAAGTAACATTAATAATGTATGGACAGAGAAACCGAGAGGGAGAAACCTAAACCCGGAGTGTTTTATGTCTCAATAGCTACAAAGGGAGGGAGCCAGAGGAATAGAGCCAGAAGCAAAGTGATGGAATAAATAACAGAGGCGAGGAATGAAAATGCAATGTTCAGCGTTGAGTTTCCTACTGTCATAAATATCAAGGTGTACATGAAACGGCACGGAATTATGTTTACTATATTTTATAGCTTTTGCATATCAGAGCAGAGAAAGAAACTGTTGTCCAACATCGAATAAGGCCCCATAAAAAGAAAAACCTACAAGACAAGAAATGCTGTCGACCGCGAGCAACGTTTTATGTGCACTTTCCCCACATAATGGAGGTTCATTAGGAACAAAGCCTCTTCCCTAATACCCAATAGAGACTTGACATCCAAAAATAGAGATCGCGTTTTCTGCCAAAAGCCTCTCATTCAACGCTGCTCACAAATTGCTGCCATAAACAAGCATCTTGCCAGTCGAGTTAAATCATAAAACGACTCCATTCAACCCTCAAATCTTAGACGGAAGTCCTCGAGGGCTGAAAATTACCCGTCCAAAGACTGCTTCTGCCATCTTTCAAAAGGAAACATTTATCTATCAGTTGCTCTGAGCAGCTGCCTCAAAGTCTGCACACAATTAACCAGCTTTTTAGGGGGTCAGTAAGACATACTGCTCTGTTTCCCTCACTCAAACAACTTAAAGAATAAGGCTCACTTTGTGTAAAGACATACTTGAAATACTTGTGTTGAGTTTGCGTTGGCTCCCGTCCTGGAACCGAACCAGTAACTGCTGTTTGCTCCTGTACGTGTGAAAAACCCCCAGCATGCTTGACCTCCCATTGACAGACAAGTAGGAGCCTCTCCCACACAAACAAAGTGGCAGAGTTACGACCGCACGCTCAGACAAAAGCTCATCACATGAACCCTGTTACACAAAACCGAGCCGGCGATAATCAGATTTTAAGTGAATCTAATATACTGAGAATGACTTTCACCTGGGAATGCACGAGGCAGTGTCGTGTCTGTTCTCTGTGTTGAGCGGCGAGGCTGAGCAGTAAACCCACAGGGAGAAGCAGTCAAGAGGAGACAGACAGAGACATTTGGTATTCATCTGCGTGGTCGCCGGGCAGCTGGAGCCAAAAGGCTGCCGTGCCTCTAAAGAATGGCTTTGTCCAGTAACCAAAACATTTGCTTGGAAGCTGGGTGCTATCCTTTTCACTCACTAAAATGTGCCCGTTATCTCTTTATATATCTAACAATCCTTTGACTTCAGTGCTCTGGGTTAACTAGTGTTTCATTTTTGGTTCTCTATACGATATCCAGAGCATTAATATAGCAGCAAACAACTATTTGCTATGTAAAGATATAGTAGAGGAGTAATGTCTACCTGAGCAGAGAATGAAGTCGCTCTCCCTCTGTGTGTGTGTGTGTGTGTGTGTTGTAATCAGAGCTTCTCCTTGCTTTGTTGACATTGCCGGGCCGGCCGAGTGTGCATTTTCCTGTATGTGAGCGTGAACCATTGGCTAGCTCACGGCCGCCGCTCGGCACTGCTCACATACGGCGGTTACAGCTGCTAACGCCGTACCGACCAACGGTTAACACTGTTAGCTCTGTCAGTTTGGTTTTAATTAGTTATTTGATGCTATAACAAGGGGGTGAGACGTTATGATTGACAGCTGTGATTGACAGCTGCTTTAACTTTCCATAACCATCATAAGTCATCATAGATATTATGGTTAGTTGTTGTGTCTTTAGTCAAACAGCTACCGTGGTGCTAACGTAGCAGCTAGGTGGCTCACGCTAACAAGCTGCAGCCGTGCTTGGCTCGCGATTGGCTCGGGCGGGACCTCGATACCGCGGCTCCAGCCCTCCCGATTACTACTGCGCAGACTCTGGTTCCAAATGACGTCAGAATCTCAAGATGGCCGCTCCCGTATGTGGAATATTTTGGCTTCACTTTTGTACAGTGGGAAGAAGTGGAGACGCGTCAACCATCTATACAGTATATGGTTGGGATGCACCACTGTCCTGTTCCCCAGCGTCCGGAAATTTATCACATCCAACACATCCTGACGACTGCACCTTCACATCTGCTACTGGCATCAATAGATGTTCTGTATGTGAAATAATGTGACAAAACAGCCAGTGTGTGTTGCACTATTTTAGCATTTACCATTATCCCGTAATTACCTAATTGTTCAGCAAAGGTTACACATCTGGTTAAATCTAAGTCTTACTTTAGTGTAACCTACAGTGTATCAAGTTCATGAAAGCTTTTAGGTCTTTCTGTGAAAAAAAGTCCAACAACAGCTGTTGCTGTTTGTTAGGACTAAACAGAAAAACAATTTAATAACAAGCTAGCAGCAATAGTTATTACAGCTAAACTGAAACAGAAAAGGTGTCAACAATAGAAAGGGAATTGATAGAAAGGAAATACAAAGAAAAAGAGAAAATGGCGTCACAATATGATCCACAATTTCTGACAAAGAGCAAAAACACCAAAAGTAGTGAGTGCTTAGCACCAAATATACTCCGGGGTTAACACAAACTCAAGTATTGCTTTAAGACAGAGACGAATCAATCAACTGCAACAGGTCGCCCTCTAACCACTACTGAGACTAATAAATACCACACCTGAGAGGATCAGTGGTCTCGCTGGTTGAAGTGAAGTGCTAACTGCTTAAACATCTGGCGTACAGATGTGTGCAGAGGTACAGTCAGGTACAACAACACCAGACGGCATCGCATTCCTGAGTGAGGCCTGCGGGGAGCGATGGCGGGACAATGAAGAATCAGATAAACAGAGAGTCACAGAGAGCGGCATCAAAGGAGGGATCAGAGGAGTACGAGAGATATGAACGCAACACGATCATCAAACACATGTTGACTTAGCGTGTGCGTGTGTAAGGGGGGGGGGGGTGAGGGACGGGCTCGGGATGGCGGTGTAGATAGCACTGTGGGAGCCATGTTGATTAAAACATGAGCTGTGCGATGAGAGCGAGCTGCCCCTGTGCAGCGTGCATCACACGAATGCAAATCAGCGGCGAGTTTAATATTCAAGTCCGACGGGCTAAACACTGAAGCCTGTAAGGTAGGTCCAATCCTACCGTGTCCACACAAGCTCTCTCTTCAGCTTAGAAGTCATACATATTAGATCACAACATTCAAAGCTAAACTCCTACGGGCAACAGTTTTATATCCGTTTCCTCATCCCCTTGATAAACACGATGCCTCCCAGCTCTTAAAGAGATTCACTCTCTCCGCCGTCAGCTTTTATCTGGCCCAAGAGTCCCGGGAACAGGCTACTGTTGTCAACAGCATTTATATAACAGATATATTCACGACTTACAGTACAGCGTGTCTTAACAGACGACGCTTCTGCAACAGCCTCATATCCGTCGCATGTGGCGAGGGATGCACAATATGTTTGTTAGTCTCTTTCAAAGCAGGCAGCTGAGATGTGAAAGAGCAGTTGAAATATCACCTCCGGCCCTCTACGGACAGGTGAGGCCGGCAGCCCTCATGTTGACTGTTGGTGTTGACACAGCTGCTGCTGTTATGACCTTACACATGGTAACCAGAGAGCAGGGTTACAACTATGTTCCTGAGGAGTCAAAACTAGGCCAATAGAGTCGCAGACTGTGTAGCTTTTGAAATATCCAACTGTTGCAAGGCTGGCTCTCACAATGCCTTCAATGGCGAGCCAGGAGTGCAACCATAGACTGCATATAAGAAGTGGACGTATCACCGTGACGTCACCCACTGGTTTGTGGACTGCCGTTTTGAAGCCTTGAGTTCACAATCTTGGTTTTTGGCTGTTGCCATCTTGGTTATTTGGAACCAGAAGTGATAGGAGAAGGTGGAGCTAAGTACAACCGAACACTGTATGTGTCCACGAAGGCTCCGTCCTTTCCACACTTCTCATTCATTGTCTATGTAAGCAGCCGTGCAATGCATTCTGGTAGCGTGGCGGCGCGATTTGAGAGACGGGGCATCATGTTGGCCACTCCTCATTTGCATAAAGTTTCTTTAGGGGCGTCCAGTGCGACTCGCCACCTCTAGAAACTTTTAAAGTTACCGCTGTCAATCTAAAATAAAAATTATATACTTATAAATAAAAAATAAACAAAAAACGAAGCATTTCTATACTGATTTGGAGGTCGATTAATGGACAAAGCTTCAAAGCATTTGGGTCAGCCCTAGTCCAGCGTGACTCGCCGCCTCAGGAAACTCCTGAGAAACTTTGAAACTAACCGTTTTTGATCTAAAATAAAGACAGATTCAGCAACTGCCTAACTTATTTCTTGCATAAAATGTTTCCAGAAACACATTTTGGTGAACTATTATCATGGTATAAGAGAACAAACTTTCCAAACGAGCATGGAAAGTTTGGTGGTCATCAAGTGTCCAATGCTGGGAAGCGAGGAGATCCCTCGCGATAAAAAACGCCCCTCTGGACATGTAGCATAAGACGTTTTCAGGTGACCAAAAGGTTCTGATTAACTTTTATGAACTGAAAAAACACTGTAAAAGGGTTAAAGTTCTAAGACAAAAACACGAGCAACTCCGAACAACGCCGTGGTAGCGACCCGTCAGTCACAAGGTAGCCCCGCCCTAAAGCATCCCCTGCTTTATGGTCTATTTGACTCTAAATGGGACCATAATTTACTAAATGAACATCATGCTGTATTGAAGAAGACTTGAAACTAGCGATTGAGACCATAAACTCATGTTTACAATGTTTACTGAGGTAATAAATCAAGTGAGAAGTAGGCTCATTTTCTCATAGACTTCTATACAATCAGACTTCTTTTTGCAACCAGAGGAGTCGCCCCCTGCTGGCTATTAGAAATAATGCAAGTTTAAGGCACTTCAGTATCGGCTTCACTTCTCAGACCGGGATGTTGCCGCCTGATAGGACAACACTTCTGAACCTCGCTCTGTTCATTTGTAAGAGAACAGTCATGTGACCTTTATCTGCACGCTTTCCCTGCCATTCAAAGTCCGAGGATGTTAGAATACGCCCAGTGGTGAGTTGTAATGATGAGGAATAGAAATGTTTTTAACCTAAAGAAGAAAAAGGGAGATTCAGGTTTCAGTCAGGGTCAGACATCCAGCTGATTCAGAGCAGAGGATTTACTGAACCACCTCCACCTGACCAACCCCAACCAAAGAACTGTGGACAGCTTATGGAAGGTCATGTGACCCCGCACCCCCTACACCCCCCACTCTAATATGATCTCTTCTTGTCCTCTCTATATCCATGAAATACTGATTTATAGCACGCTTATCGGCACACAGCAGGGCAGCTCAGCTCGGGCTGACCAATCCTGTGGCTCGCCATTTCTCCTCCCTGGCCTTGACGCTCACCTTTGCACGTTTGACACAGCTAGCTACCGCGGGTGAAACAAAGCAATCTTGGTGATTGCTATCCACCTGGATTCTGCTAAGCTGAGGTGGGGGGGAGTAATAAAGAAAGGAATGCGTCTCTAACGTCCGAGGGGATTATTCCTATGCATTTTCCCTCTGCTCTGTAACACCTGGAGGGATTTCTGTACGTGATCCAAAGTTGTTGTTTTTTTAAATGTTCCACTGTGGCTGTAATCCGCCTTGTTTTGGTTTTGAAGGGGGTTCAGGGCTGCCTGTGATGTGCAGCCACAGCCGTACACTTACATTCATTACTACACATGCAAAACCGCCTTGATCTTTAGTGCTTTTTTAAGAAATGTGGGTGAATTCTCTCTCTTATCCACTAAAAAGAGAGCACTACTGCTCTGGTGTATTTCCAACGCTTGATAAGGTCTGGGATTTGATTCCCTGAGCTCACACACTCAGCACCGAGACGCTTTGGACGAGGCACATTTTCTGGGGCTGTCAAACGCACATTTTTTTTAATGTCACTAATTTCTTTAACGGATTAACGCACAGCTTTAAGCTAAAGTGAACATACTGGCATCATATGAAACAAGAAAACCTAAAGAATCCATTGGTACCAACCATGTCATACTAGTTTGTCATGAAGGAGGTTAAATAACGCTCCAAACTTACGCTAAATTTTGATGAGAAAAACCTGGCATGGCCATTTTCAAAGGGGTCCAAGTCATAGTCAAGTCAGCACACTGACACACTGACAGCTGTTGTTGCCTGTTGGGCTGCAGTTTGTTATGATTTGCGCATGTTTCTTTATGCTAAATACAGTACCTGTGAGGGTTTCTGGACAATATTTGTCATTGTTTTGTGTTGTTAATTGATTTACAATATTACATATATACATACATTTGCATAAAGCAGCATATTTGTCCACTCCCATGTTGATAAGAGTATTAAATACTTGATAAATCTCCCTTTAAGGTACATTTTGAACAGATAAAAAAATGTGCGATTAATTTGGGATTAATCGCGATTAACTATTTTAATCGATTGACAGCCCTACTTTAAATACATACAAATGTACAGATTAGAGCTGCAACTAAAGATTATTTTCATTGTCGTCATATTTCTCAATTAATATAACAGTAGTTTGGTCTATAAAATGTCAGGAAATAGTGTAAAATGTCGATCAGTGTTTCCCAAAGCCCAAAACAACATCCTCAAATGTCTTGTTTTGTCCACAACTCAAAAATATTAGTATAGATATATATACTATATAGATAAAGTATATTTTTTACTTTTTTTTCTTAAAAAAGGGACTCAAACCGATCAATTATCCGATCGATTATCAAAATAGCTCTAATATAGGCCTATATACAGTATAGTAGCTAGTATTTTCCAAGACATCAAGTCTAAAATAGTGAAAATTAGCCAGCTGGGTAACACAGGCACATTTACAGAAACATTGATTAATGTGCGTTGTCATTATAAATAAAGAAAATTAAATGCATATATTTAAAAACAACTAAAAAGACATTTTACAACTCTCTGTTATCCATGACGAATGATAATAATAAAATAATAATAAAAGACTTTGTATGGTTCCTCAAATGTCTTGTTTTGTCCACAACTCAAAGATATTCAGTTTACTGTCATAGAGGAAAGAAACCAGAAAATATTCACATTTAAGAAGCTGGAATCAGAGAATTTTCACTTTTATCTTAAAAAATTAAGAATGCGGGATGTTTTTTTCAGGCAAATCAAACGGATGTGACATTATGCGCACTTGCGAGTGCCTTTACTCTCTTCAGCTCTGCTACAGGGCTAACAGTGTGCAACGATAGCTAACGTTCGGTTAGAAATGGAGTCCGCTAACGCCAACAAATGACCAGCCCCGACCACAACTCAGACTCCAACACAAACTCCACGGAAGCACATAAAAAAACAAAGTTATATCGAGTGAAGCCCGTCTTGCAAAACAGAAATGTGACCGACGTCGGGGGAAAACTAGGATCAACATCGGCCGGGCCTTCGATTCATGGAGGGACCTTTGTTTGGTTTTGGGTATCAAAACAGACCCAGAGCTGGCAAAAAATATTGAACAGGTGAGCTAACATTACTGCCAAGCATGTGAAATATAGAGTGATATTGTGGTTTTAGCTGTCAATCATGTTCAGTCACGTGTGTGTCGCCTCACTGTTTTAACCGATGCTCGCTTGCGTTGTAGTACGAGCACAAGTACAAGCAACAGGACGCTGACTGTCGTTGACTTAACGGCCACAGATGTCACTGTTAACAAGCAATTTCTGATTCTTACATAGAGCCCCTTTAACAAAATTGACTAACCACTCTAGTACGGGTCAAATGGTTTGGTGAAAGGTTCTGGATCCAGATCGGGGGGGTCGAGTGTGTGACTTTTAACACCCCCCCCTCCACTTGACTAAACCTGCATGCTCGTCAGTCAACCACAACTGAACCAGATGCTCAAATCATGTCATGTCTTAAGGGCATCATAAACGGAGCAGTGTCACCTTGGTGTAACAAAATGGTAAAAAAAAAAAAGTATTGTCTTTGCACCAAACTGGGTCAAAGTCCAATTCCACAGTGTTTGATTGAATTGTAACAGTCATAGTAGCATGAAAACCACAGGGAGGGTTTTGTAGAGAAGTAGAGTGTCTCCATGCTTCCAATTTGAAGATAACAGCAAACTGAGAGGAGAAAACAAACTGCAACATGTGTTAAAACACAGAGTTTCACCAGCCGATTAGACTGTTTCAGGCTATTAAATAGGTGTTATCAGTCGCTATAAGGCCCATAGATCTGGGTCAGTAGGGGCCTACTACACCCACTAGTAGGTTTTATCGTCTATTCACATAATAGATCACTGAAAGACAGTAGACAGTGTTAAACTCCATAAGGGATGGAGATTGGGGACGATGGATGGGACACAAAACACAGGACTTTGACCCAGGAGACCAGAGTTCGCGTCCTGTGTGAGTTATTCTATTATGTTTTATTTATTTTTTATTATATTTATTTGTATAGTTATTTTAACACAAAACATTATGTTTTTCCCTAAACTTAATTGTTTTTGCTGCCTAAACCTAAAGAAGTTGTATTTTTTTTTGCCTAAACCTAAAGAAGTTGTATTTTTTTTTGCCTAAACCTAAAGAAGTTGTAGTTTTGTTGCATAATATTGTTTTTACTGCCTAAACCTGAAGAAGTTGTAGTTTTGTTGCATAATATTGTTTTTGCAGCCTAAACTTAAGGAAGTTGTAGTTTTGTTGCCTAAACCTGAAGAAGTTGTAGTTTTGTTGCATAATCCTAATTGTTTTTGCTGCCTTAACCTAAAGAAGTTGTAGTTTTATTGCCTAAACCAAAAGAAGCCTTTTTGTTGAAAACATGACATTTCATTCAGTTTTACATGTTAGAACTTGTTGCCTTTAACGCCTCTTTAATGGCCTGATAACAGTCGAATCGGATGGTTTCACCGAGCTTCCCCTGCAATAACACAGGAAACCTCTTTGCAAATTGCCTATAACGGTTCATGAAGTTCATACAAATACACACAAAAAAGCAACGATCAGCTCTTTGAGGTAGAAAATCTGAGGTATTTCCCCGGTACTCTAAGAGGCGGACTAAAGCTGTGAATCACCCTGAAGGCACTGACTGACCCACACACACACACAACACACATTTGTATTTTTCTTTCAGATCCAGACAGACATCCTTGTTCAGGAATCTGTTAATAATAGGGCTTAACGCTGCTGCATGAGAACCAGCAGTATTCATAAAATGAGAAGTGAAATCAATATAAAGGCCCAGCAGACAGACAGCAGGAGCTCCATGCAGTATAACAGGGAGAAGTTCCCAAAAAAACAAAAAAAGCAGGCAGATTTGTTACCACTTTAAAGCATTTGAATTGAATCTTTAATTTGAATTGAATTTTTAATGAATGCACCACACAAACAATATGTTCTTCCTGGAAATACACCACCAATGAAAGATTTAATTTACAGGCATGTTATTTTTTTATTTATTTTTTAGCTCATGCAGCGTGGAAAGCATTTAAAGCATGTGTTCCCTCCACATTATTATAAGCTCCAGCTATAGTGAGGCTGCAGAACATCCTGCATCTGCATAGTGTCGATGCAGACGGACCTCAGCAGCAGCAGCAGCAGCATATCATCATAATGAAACACACTGACTGGACTAATTAATGGCAGCAATAACACATATCAGGTGTGTCACTGTGTCTCACTGACACGATGACACACCAGGTTTTTACGCATGTAAACGCGTCCAAATAGGGTTAACCCATAATAAACAGTCGTCCTATGTAGGCCATGCTGGTGTTTTTATTATAAAGATAATAAAGGTTCATTAATACGCCCCAGCAAAGGATGAGAAGGACATCTTACCAGAGAGCATGACCGATGGCTCCGGAGGTCTCCATGGTCCTCTGTAGCAAAACCAAGCCGAGAAAAATCATTCCTGCACGGACAGCACCACGACCAGCACCAGAACCAGAACCAGAACCACTGGGTTAAATCCTCCCCAGAATAAAAAAAAAAAGCAGCTTTAATTAATTAAACGTGCAAGGAGAGAGAAAGACAGGCTGTCTCGTTCATGGTGGCTTCCTATCCTCCTTATTATAATTCACCAGCAGCCTCCAGCAGCGCGCATCTCCGCTCAGCAGAGAGACAGAAGAAGAAGAAGAAGAGGAGGAAGAGGAGGATAATAAAGGTTTATTCCTTCTGTTGCTCTGTTTCTCAGCCTCCTGTCACAGCAGCAGCAGTAGCAGCAGCAGTGGTGGTGTTAGTGTTGGTGATGAAGCCCCTCCCAGATGTAACATGCCTTCAATGTGCGACACTTAATCCCGACATACACACACGTACACACACACACACACACACACACACACACACACACGGTGCTATCCAGTTGTTGCATAGGCACGCGCACAGTGACGCCGAGTAGTAAAAAAAAAACACGTCAGGTTGAATTGATGTGTGTTTGGTGCTCGAGCGTCCTTCTCCACCAAGATTATAGACAATTATTATGTTAAAAACATTTAAAAAATTGTTTATAATATATTTCAGTGTAGGACGTTCTTATTCAGTCAAAATAAAAATAATAAAAATTAAAAATTAAAACAATAATAATAATAATATATATATAAAATGTATCATATTATAATATTTATAATATTTATTATTATTTCTTAAAAAATGAGTCAAACTGATAAAATGATAATAATATATATAAAAAAAAAAATCAAACAACTAATATTAATAATAAAATTGTGTGTGTATGTGTGTGTATATATATGTATATATATATATATACACAACTGTCTTGTTTTGTCCACAACTTAAAGATATTCAGTTTACTGTCATAGAGGAGTAAAGAAACCAGAAAATGTTAAAATTTAAGAAGCTGGAATCAGAGAACAACATATTTTCAGTCTAGGACATTCTTATCCAGTCAAAATAATAATATTAAATAATATAAATAATAATAAATAATATAAATAAAATATAAAACAACAATAATGATATTAATAATGATAATAATAATAAAACATTCAGTTTACTGTCATAGAGGAGTAAAGAAACCAGAAAATGTTCAAATTTAAATTAATTATTTAATAATAATAATAAAAAAATATATTATTATATATATATATATATATACACATATACATATATATACATATACATATATATGTATATATATATACATATACATACATACATATATATACATATATTTAAAAACAACTAAAAACAGGACCTTTTACAACTCTGTTATCCATGACTACACAATAATAATAATAATAATAATAATAATAATAATAATAATAATAAAAAGCCTTTGTATTGTTCAAACCACAGAAAACACATAAACCAACTTTTAGTGCCTAATTCTATGACAAAAATTAAAATCATTTTAAGTTTAAAAGGAGCCTTTCCTTTTGTGTAGAAGAACACTGGTGCGTAGCAAATGTTAATGCTACATAACAAGATACTGTAACTCAGCTGAACTGGTTTCTGATTGCGTTAGAGACGCTTTACTTCAAACACACCGACATCGATGGACCACAGATCGAAGTCTCTTAAGCAGTATGGGCGAGGCATTTGCTGTGGTTCCCACTGAAATTGAAACATGATCTGGCTCAGTTTACTGTCGTCCCGTCACATCATCCTAACAAACATAATTAAATAGTTAGATATGTACATGAAGTAGCAGCTGTGGTCGTACGTACATAAAATCTTTGGCTTTCTATGTCAGTTAACACTCAGATGACTCAGATGTCCATCAGATATATCTGATAAATGTTTTAAAAAGCAAGACAGCAAGAAAAGTTTATTTGCATGTTGCCTTCAGAAAGTCAAAGACAGGAAAATGTTTGTTTCAATTCTGTATATGTTTTAATTCAAAGTCTAAATAACAATAGCTTTTCAAAGGAACTCATCCCGAACATTTCAAAATCTGCACAATTACTTGAGGAAACCAAGATAACAAAAATAAATCTGATATATGAGAAGAATGCATAAACGTCATTGAGTTACTCCACACACATCCCAACGGAGAGGGGGACGGGAGAATTACTATATAATTTAAACAAAATTAATCAAAAGGTTTAAAAATGCAATATTAAATACCAATAATCATACAGAACAGAGATGGAAGGACACGTTTTTAAGAGGTTTAAGACACTTCTATCATCCTAATAAATACACAATGTCGTCATCTGGAAGATGATTTTTGGCTACACCACCAGTTTCATTTGAGGATATCATCTTGGAAAACACATTCTACAACGCATATACTAAAGGAAGTATACTCTGATCGCAGTATAGTTACATTTCACCATAAATCCAGATGTTGAATCTGTCAATCAAAACAATCAAATGTCTCGTTGAGTGTCTGCCGCAGCCCAAAAACGATGATGAATGTGGAAAAGATTCTGGGTTCCTGCTAAATATATAATTTTCTGAGGAAGTATTTACCAAGCAGTGTTACAGACATTTTTACGTTTGTTAGTTGTAAAATGTCCCTTCGTTTTTAAATGTGACAACAGAATAGCTTTACTGCATTGAAAAATGTAATCTGAAAGTTAATCTAAAAAAATCTTTGATATCAAATTGACCTAAAGTATTACAAATATATCACACAAACCAAATGATTGCTGAAGTATTAACTCCTGTTGAGTCAATATTAAGTAAAGGTACTTTTTTAGAGGTACTCACCCTCTTTTATTAGGTTGTTTGGGGACTTTTTTCAAGTCCTGCAGTAAATGTTAGATCTCGGTATTCCAGGACAATAACATATGTAATGGATAATGTACAGCGAGCCGGTCATTGTTGTGAAATAAACAGTACACCTCCGCTTCGCGTCTGGGTTTATTTCACAACATGAACCGCTAGTTGTACATTATCCCGCTTATTACAGGGCTACTTACTTAAGAAATCCCCAATTTGACACAAAAACGGTCCTCCAGAGTCTGACATCAGAACTGTGACCATAGCAACGGTCTGTTATAAAGAAATAAAAGACCGTAGAACGCTGTGATTGACCAATCAGAATTGAGTATTCAACAAAGCCGTGTAATAAATATATTTAATTCGACCATATAACCTTCATTGACTTGGTTTCAGTCTCCCATATGCCTTCTGGCAACCACTACTTCATATGTCTTGAGTTTTTTTTAATCTTTGTGTCTCTGACATAAAGCTGCAACTGTTAAAGCAACAGTTGTCGTCTGAACGCCGTCTCCCGGCTGGAGCCACGTAGGTCATCATGACTGACCTTTACGCTCCATACGGGATATTCGGTGTCCTGAAAATATTCTAGTATCCTTCTCGCTGGGTGCTTTTCAGTTATTTTGTTGTAGATATGATAACCTTTAAAAACCAATTGTGTTCCCCTGTTCAATATTTACTCACCGTGTTTTATATTTGCAATATTTTGGTCAAGTTGTAGAGATTTACTTTCCACCTTTTGCTGTTTTTTTTTTTTATTTAACATCCACTGAGATTGAATTAAAAAAAGCAAAAGTCCACAGGGCGGTGAAATACATTTTTATAAACACTGTCTAATAAAATCAGAGTCTATAAACATATTTCACAGTCATCTTTTTTCAATTCCTTTAACAGCTTTAAATGCTGGTATACACAACGATTTAGTGCCAGTGTTGCACAGTTTGATAATTCAACTGAGTGAATATAACAAAAACATCAACATTAACAAAGCAAGTGCAACTGATGTAGTGATCACAATAAAATGTACTCTTGATTATTACACGGCTCTGTTGAATACTTGATTCTGATTGTTCAATCACGGCGTTCTACGGTCTGTTATTTCTTTATTACAGACCGTTGCATGTATAAGACTGTTGCTATGGGCGAAGTTCTGATGTCGGACTCTTTGTGTCAAATTATTGATTTCTTAAGTAAGTAGCCGTGTAATAAGCGGGATAATGTACAGCTAGCAGGTCATTGCTTCACGTCGGGGTGCTGCATCACCGTCGGGGTTTATTTCACAACAATGACCGGCTCACTGTACATTATCCCTTACATGAAAGAGGTGGACAAGATGCAAACATGACTTATTTTGGCTGCTGGTTAACTCCATTAGATATGGTACCTGACTACATTATTGAGGCGGTGTCTGATGTTGCTGGTGAAAAGATGAGAGGGTTAATTGCTATGAATTTCAGCTTCGTTTTTGGGCTGAGAGAGACACAATTTGGGGTTAAATGACTACTCAAAAGTGTAATAACGGTGGTGGCGGTAGGGAGGGGTGAGGGTTATCGACTCCTCAAGTAAGAGTGTGAACCAACGAACAGGACACTAAGCACACAGCGGGCTAATGGATTCCAGTTCGACCCGTCACGCTGCCCAAAATCTGACATAACAGTCATGAAGAAAAAGCCCTACCCCAACATAACAGAGGACATCTGAAAAGAAACACGGCTGGGTTTTAACGTCACAGCTCCTGGAATGCCTTTGGTGATTCTTCAAATAGTCAAAAATCATACTGTTACAGTCCGGAGGTAAATCTGTAAAATGTCATATATATTATCACCAAAAGAAAAACAGAAACAAAAAAAAGAAGAAAATAGCACAAAGTTGCACCAGAGAATCGGCGATCTTCTTCTGTCTCTGCTCGAGTTAAAGTCCTTGCAGCGCTCTGCAGTCAGAACAGGTGCTCACCTTCCTCTTGACCAAGAAATCACACGTAGACGCCCGCTCCAGTATGATTGGTTCTGTGTTAGATAATGGCTCTTTGGGGGGCAGACCCTGGCACACGACGTACTCCTCCAGGCCCAGAAGCAGAGCGACCACTTCGGAGACGGAGGATAAGCGCGCCGGGTACCTGTCGTACAGCGGGTGGGTGGGCAGCAGCGGCTGCTTCTGGACGGTGACCTGGTAGCAGAAGCCCGGGTCGATCAGCACCATGGTGTCGGTCAGGTTGGACTGTTTGGAGCACTGGATGAGCTGCAGCTGCGGGCCCTCCACCATGATGGCGTACCACAGGATCGGCATTACAGAGGAGCGTAAAGACTGTAGCAGTTTCAGCAGCTGGTTTTCTATGTCCGCACCGCTCCCAGACGCATTATCAGCCAAACTGAAGATCTGTGTGATCTGCAGAGAGCAACAGAGGGAGAATAAATACACAAAAGAGTTTGCATTATTTTATTTTATATTAAGGCTGTCAATCGGTTCAAATATTTAATTGCGATTAATCGCATGATTGTCCAGTTAATCGTGAATTAATTGCACATTTTTTATCTGTTCAAAATGTACCTTAAAGGGGAGATTTGTCAAGTATTTAATACTCTTATCAACATGGGAGTGGACAAATATGCTGCTTTATGCAAATGTATGTATATATTTATTATTGGAAATCAATTAACAACACAAAACAATGAAATATTGTCCAGAAACCCTCACAGGTACTGCATTTAGCATAAAACAATATGCTCAAATCATAACATGGAAAACTGCAGCTGTCAGTGTGTCAGTGTGCTGACTTGACTATGACTTGCCCCAAAAACTGCATGTGATTATCATAAAATGGGCATGTCTGTAAAGGGGAGACGCGTGGGTACCCATAGAACCAATTTTCATTCACATATCTTGAGGTCAGAGGTCAAGGGACCCCTTTGAAAATGGCCATGCCAGTTTTCCTCAAGTTGTGTTATTTAGTCTCCTTCAGGACAAGCTAGTATGACATGGTTGGTATCAATGGATTCCTGAGGTTCTCTAGTTTTATATCATGCCAGTATCTTCACTCTAGCATTAAAACTGAGCCTGCTACAACTGCAAGTTGTGTTAAATGCGTTAACGCAAATTCATTTAACGCCACTAATCTCTTTAACGCGTTATCATGTTAACTTTGACAGCCTCAGCAGGACACCTACCATGGGCAACTCCTCTTCTTCTTCGTCGTCCTCATCATCATCATCATCTTCTTCTACGTCTTCAACAAGCTTTTGAATCTCTCTGGTTGCGTGTGATTTCTCTGCTTCCCATCTGCTCAGCTGCTCCTGGATCGATAAAGAGTGAAACTCATGAGCTTAACTATTAAAAAGGTGCAGTCTGTAACTTTGAGCAAAATATGACAATCATGACATCATAGACTGCTTACCTGGCCAACCTATGAAAACTACAAATCTATCAGATCTAACAGTATCTGTCTGTTTATAAAGCTTGACATCTCAGCAGCTATTGAGGTAACAGAAGAGCAATATCGATCTGCAACACTTGCCAAAGGATTTTTTTTTTTTTTTCTCAATTCAAAATCACCAAACAAAGTGTTTTTATATTTCTGTCTCATCAGCATTCAAGACATCGTACGTGACACAAATACTAAAAGCAGAATTTGTGCACCGTCAGTATTTGCAATACAACCTGAATTATGAAACTTAATTCGCAGCCTTTGCCTGCACACTCTATACTAAACAACAGAAACACTGCAGCTTTGTATTTGCGAAGCAGTGGATCAGATATTAAACATTCAAGCAGTACAGCTAAAAATGTTCACACCTGCAAAACTTCATTTTAAATTCTAGTGGAGACCCAGAAGTTTCGAAAGATACCAAAGTTATGCACAAGACATCTACACTGCAGAGTATTTCTATTTGATGGAATTGTGCAGTCGCATGCAGTCATGGGTTTAGATATTTCACTCAGTGTTAACGTAGAGCTTCCATAAAAATGCTAACAAGCTGATACAGAATATGTATGATGCTCTCAGACAATATGGAATAATTTTCCCTCCCAACCTTGATTACTTCAGGGACAATAAAAGGAAAAAAAACGTCCTCTTAGTTTTCACATGCAAAAAACACAGTGACTGAAAGCCACAGCATTGATGATCGGTCACGAAGCATCAGATATTTTCATCTGATCAAGTGACAAAGCCAAGAAGAGATGGGTGACAAGGAGAGAAAACAAACAGCTTGGCAGTAATAGGCATCCTAGTTTATAAGGAGATCAAATTAACCTTTGGGGGTGGCCTGGTGCCAAGTGGTAGACCAGTAACCCTCGTGTCTGGTGGCGAGAGCACAGATGGATATAACGGCTTCAGTTCCCCGTCAGAAAGGGCTGTCTGACAGCAAGGTAAAGCAGTGAAAATATTCTATATAAAGCGTACACTTAAACTGATATTGATGTTTTTTAGCTGGGCCTTTCTTTCAGGTGGCTAAAATACGTTTTGCTGTCGGCCCCGTCCACAGCAGTACATTGCTTTGCTCCCATGCCGGTAACTCCTGTCTGTTTCTCCAAACTGGGGCGCACCGAGCGTCATCTACTGTAGGTAATACACTGACTACGGATAAGTAACTCACAAAACCCCACTTCAAAACACCCAAACGCTCTCTTTAAGACAAGTATCATATAATTACAATATTCCATTTGCCTTTGTTGCATATCAGACCCCTCTCTCCTTCTCTCTTTATGCTTCCCGTCTATCTACACTGTCAAACTGTGCAATAACGGCAAAAATGCCTCCCAAAATTAGCATATGTACTGTCACATTGACATATCCACAAGAGAGCAGATGACAGGAGGAGAAGGACCACTCCAAGTTGAGACAAGACAACCAGCCCGTTCTCATTCCCAGGGCGGCAAATACAGAGGCTTTGTCTCGGCCGCACCCTTTAGAGCCTGTATGAGACGCACCGGGTTTTCCATTAACTATAATGTAAGCCCATCCACGGCAACAGTAAACGCTCAGAGAAAGTGCGCCGGGGATGGGTGGGACGCACAAACACAAGGCTTTCATCCAGGAGACCTCTGTTCGTGTCCCAATGCTTTAAGTTTCACTTTTACGTTACAATCAGCTGTTCGTTCCTGTCCCGTGTTCACAACATTCAGTTTCATTTTTAATTTTACGAACGTAGTAATTTTAAGCCCAACCATGTTGTATTTTCCTAAACCTAACTAAGTGGTTTTGTTGCCTTAACCTAAAGTGATGACAAGGGGTGTAACAAAGGGGCAGTATGTGACAAGGTGGGATGAGAACGTGTTGAGACAACAGATATCATCATAAGCACAACCGTTGCAAAAAGGTTCATCAACCCGGAACGGAAAATAAAGCTACAGATTGCAATGACCATGGACTGATTAAAAAACGTGGTCAAACAGAGTTGGAACCAGGCCTGGATTCATCACACTGAGCCACCGGCCAAAGAACAGCATGACAACAGAAATATAAGGAAATGGACAAGGTGCCAGGAGCGTCTCGTGTAAACAGGAAGCCATGATGATACATGATCAGTCAGGTTCAGTGCTATCAAAGATTAGGCTGCAAGGATTTTGAACACCATCAGCCAGAAAAGTGCGACTATCTGCAAAAGATCTGTGGGACATCCTGAACTTAAAACATAGACAAACTCATACCAATCACAAAATTCAACACATTTCTGGCCTAATGGGAGAAGAAAATGTGCATTATTACTAAAAACAAAAGAAGGAGGAAGAATGTAAACTCACTAGTTGAGAGTTGTTGTGGTTGTTGATTTGAGTAGGAACTCTGTCAGGAAGTCCATTCTGCAGTCCGAAATCCAAAGGATTCAACTGCCGAGAGACAAAATGAAGTTGACATTTTATTTTTTGTTTTATTTGTTTATTTGCTTTTGGTTATTTACATTTTTTAATTATTATTATTTTTAAAAATCGTATTACTTAATTTAGAACCATCATTCCCTGTGTAGATATGTATTATACGTTATTTTGTCTAGGCAGTGGGGGGGTGGGAGAAAGTGAAAAGGCTCTGTATTAAATATCTTTATTACACGGTTGTGTTGAATACTCGATTCTGATTGGTCAATCCCGGCGTTCTGCGGCCTGTAATTTCTGTATAACAGACCGTTGCTATGTATAGCAGACCGTTGCTATGTATAGCAGACCGTTGCTATGTGCGCAGCTCTGATGTCGGACTCTGGCGGACCGTTTTTTTATCAAAATATTGATTTCTTCAGTAAGTAGCTGTGTAATAAGCGGGATCATTTACAGCTAGCGGGTCGTTGTTGTGAAAGAATCCCCTTCAGGGCGACGAGAGACCCCTCTGCATTGCCCTGTCGGGGATTCTTTCACAACAATGACCGGCTCGCTGTACATTATCCCTTACGTAAATAACACTCTTTTTCTTAAATAAAAATATTATTTTAAAAAAGTTGACATTTTGTTTGGTGAGATAAGCGTTAAGTGATGTGACAACAAACATGTCAATAATAATAATCTATTTTCAAACCTGCGTAGACGGTGGGACGTTTTTCACATCCAGTTCGTATGTGTATTTGCTACCACTGGCATGCTCGGGGATCCAGTTCATCTACAGCAGAGAAACACGAGCAAAGTCAAGAAGAGCCCACAAATTCCTCTTTAACTTTGAGGGTTTTCTCCGCAGGAGAACGCAACAAAAACAACCACGACGAGAACAAAAGATTTTATCACCAAAGGCAGTGGGAACTCACTGCTTGTAAGTTGCTGTCGTCGTCGTCATTGTCGTCGAAGTCAAAGCTCGATTGTGGTCCTTTGTTTTTCTTTAAACCCGACTTTCGACTGTATGTGTAGTGAGGTCTTGGCCTGCCCGGCAGCAGTTGGCCATCTGGCCCGTGGTCACTTTGTCCCATCTGATAAGGCAGCAAGTGTCTCTGCACAAGGTAGCACAGAGATATTTAAAAAACAAACACTGTTACTTCATTACTGCAAGAAACAACAGATTCATTAAAAAAATAGGCTCTCACCATCGCCTGCCTCTGACACTGACGTAGTCGACACTTCTGCCTCTTCTTGTTGCTGCCTCCAAACTTGGGTTTGTCTACACAGAAATCACATGTGCCGCAGTCTTTCCTGCAGAGGCAGGCTTTACAATCTCCACAGGATCGCCGCTTCCGCTTCTTATGCCACTGAAGGAAAGTCAAGGATATAATAAAGAAGAAAGAGACGTCTTTTTTATACAATTGCTTCAACAGCTGCAAAGTTAATGTTGATAACAGACGACTTATAAGAAATCTTTCTTGACAAACCACAAAGAACCATAGAGAAATAAGAACCCAAATAATTAATCATAACATACTGTGTTACGTTTTTCCTATGAGACAGTAAATATGTCCATCTACATGATTTTATCAGCATTTTCAATTTGCAAATAAAATAAACAATGGAGTGGAAACACCAGAAAATTGAAATTTGAAATTTTTTATGCTTGGCTGAGATAGAAAAGTTGTGCTATCGATAAAACAAAAATGTGACTAAGTGCAATGGAAACTGACTGAATGACATGAATGAAGCATCGCAGCGTCTTAAAGTCCCGGTGAAACGAATTAGAGCGTCATATTTTGTTTTAAAGGAAGAAAAGATGATTGGATTTTGATATAAAAAATACAAAGAAATTGATTTATTGTAAAAGAAACAGCATATATTCTTAAATAGGTGCAAAACAGAGTGCTACAGGAATGAGTCCTAAAACCTGGAAATGAGTTAGCGTTTTAGCACTTCTGGCTCCCTCGTCTGGGGTCAATGGGTTTTTTTTAATAGGTTTTTAGTTAGATGCCTGAAATAAGGTCTGTGGTTAACACAAGCTGAAGAGATTTTTATTCTACGATATAAAATACGTCAGTAAATATCCCACTCGTGAATTTTGAAGCCTTATATGTCTTAAAAAAGGTGGTTGCTAACGAGTGGCTAAATGAGACTACTAAACGCCATCACGACGACTCGTCCGCCTTTACAGCCTCGTTGTGTATACTCGCGCTCATGCGATCGCAGTGTAGTTTGTTTATATTATTTTAACTTGCATTCACACTTCAAAAATCCTAAAGTGGTGTTCATTTGTGAAGATTATCTTGCTGAACAAAACGTGTAAGTATCATAAACATTTGTTTGCCACAGAGCTTATTTCCTGAAATAATCCAAAAGCCAATGGAAAAATCTCATTGGCTTTTTGTCAAGGGAACCAGGACGATGGTAACTTCCTGGTTGGCCTACATCATCCCTGGAGCTCTCTATATGACCCGGGGAGGAGATCTAAAAGGGCTAAAAAAGGCATTTTTCATTTCATCCCGACTTTAAACCTCACTCAAGTGTCTGCTCCACTGAAGACAAACACTTCTGATCTTGGTGGAGCGATGAGGAGGCTGTAACCTTCCTCAGATTAAAACATGAAACAAGCATAAAGCCTTTATTTCCATCACAGGGTTTTGCATCAATTTAGTTTTGGCTGGCACTCTTGTAATTACAGGAGTGGATGGAAACATGCATTCATTTGCATTTTGTTTTGTCGGTTTTCTGGGAATTCGGTTACAATTTGCACTACATTTGGATGACTTAATGAGTGTACTACTAGTACCCCTATCGTTCATATTTTTAGCCCTGTCTACAAGCAAAGCACTGGCCTGGGAAAATCCTGTTTCCCACTGCTGTGAATGGTAAATCTGGGTTACTGTTCCAACTGAAACTGTATAATTAGCCACGTTCTAACTGTGACCATACCGAGCCTACAAACGGACACCAAAAATACTGCAGATGTGGTTTGACAAGTTTGTATGAATGTTGCGATAGTCATTGTTACAAAATAGATTCTGGATTATTTTTTTAAATCATCATGTCCTTCTGTCTGTAGGACAGTGGGTTTAAAAAACAAAAACTCACATCATCATCATCGTCAGTTGACATGTCATCGTCATCATCAAGGTCCACGTTGACGGAGAAGTTCTCTGTGTCGCTGCTTTTGAGACTCGGGAGCTGTGTGAATAAAGCATCATCAGTGAGAGTGGGGAAAAGGTAGAGCAATAATAGTATTAGTATTATTAATACAGACAAAAAAGTTACCTGTGATTCTGCAACTTCACTCTGTAAAATAAAATGGTCGTTGTTAGAACGTACATAAATTCAATGAATCATTCAGTGACAAAGACCCAGTGCATAAATACTAGGGCTGCAACTGACCATCACTTTCATTGTCGATTAATCTGTTGATTATTTTCTCGATTAATCGATTAGTTATTTGGTCTATAAAATGTCAGAAAATGGTGAGGCCCAAGATGACGTCCTCAAATGTCTTGTTTTGTCCACAACTCAAAGATATTCAGTTTACTGTCATCAAGGAGTAAAGAAACCAGAAAATATTCACATTTAAGAAGCTAGAATCAGAGAATTTTTACCTTTTTTTTAATTAAAAATGTACTCAAACTGATATATCGATTATCAAAATTGTTGGCGATTAATTTAATAGTTGACAACTAATAGATTAATCGTTGCAGCTCTAATAATTACACTGTTATTACAACCCGCAGTGTGGACAATTTAGAATAACTGAAACAAGTCTGACTGTAAACATGTAGAAAAACGGAATATTCTCGGTCAATAAATGCTAAATGCTTCTATAAAACACAGCTAACAATCAATATTGGCTTAACAAACAAACTTTATATCACAACATCATACCAGGAATTTTACACATGCGAGTTCAACAAGAACCCATGGCTCATGAGCACAGCACATGGAGATCTTTGATCCTCCAACAAGTACAGTAAACGTGCACATTTTAGTAGATTACACAGGCGTTTATTACCTGGAAACTCATGCTGTCATCAAACAGTTCGGGAACGTCAATATAAGGCCTCTGTGGTGGCAGGAAGCCTCCACCTCCGGGGCCCTGGAGAAACATACAGAAAACGGGCATGAATGCAAAATGTAAAGTAACAAACGATAAGCATCAAAATAAACAATAACTGGTAACTCACCTTGCGTATTGGACATATACATTTGCGTTTCCGGCACAAACGTTTGCGGGTTTCTGGGCTCTGTAGTCCGTGCTTGCAGTTGGCACACTGCCCACAGTTCAATGTGTTGTGGCATCCCACACACTGTCCACAAGGAATCCACTATAGTGGACATGAACAAAAATAAAAAGCATGTTTGTTTATTCATTAATATACATGTCTCATGTGTATTTTTTGCACATTTTCATCAGTATTCTGACTCCGAAAATAAGAGGAAATTTGTCCTCTTAGTGCCCAGTCAGTTTAAACCATGGATGTATTAAGAGACCTGGATACAGCGTTCCCATTCATTCCTATGAGAGTTGCTCAGTGGCGCATGAAGCAAAAAAGCCAGACTTTCGAGTATAAAATTACCCGGATCATCCGGCGATCTTCCGCATCCATTGGGCCCATAGAGCAGGCACAGTAGCGTTTTTCCTTTAACTCCGCCTCACAGCCCTCGCTCCAGCCTCGGTCTGGGTCTCATTCACATGAACGGAGGAAGGGAAATAACTCTGGATTTGGCTATTAGTGCATTTAACAACTTTTAGGACCTAATGATTTAAATAAGGGCTATTCAAGTATTTGTACTGGGACGTTGATTTACCTCAAAAAAAATAATCCGCTGAGTTACAGATGTTTCTTTCCCAATGTAAGTCTATAGGAAAAAGTCTTTTTGGGCCCAATGGCATCACGTGACGGACACGGACGTTGTAGTACCGCCGTTCGGCCACTACGAACATTTGTTTCAATGCCCGGCGCTCTTCCTGGGGGCTTAGTTTCAACAACACAATTTCCTCATATAAAAAAAACATTCACATCATGTGTGAATTCTGAATCCATAGCTTAAAGGTACAGTGTGTAACATCTGGCGACATCTAGTGGTGAGGTTGCAGATTCTCCTGTGTGCCAAGCCTTTAGGAGAACTACGGTGGTTGGTGTGAAAACGCAAATGGCCCTATCTAGAGCTGTTTTAAGAGTAGCGTAGGTCATTTGGAGAATAGCACAGCTACAGTGTGTGTGTGTGTGTGTGTATGTGTACGTGGGAAGTGAGCGGTGAAGCAAGAGAGAGAGAGCGGCGGCAGCGACTGTGTGTTAACGAACAAGTGAGCTTGCGGAGCAGAAGACAAGAGTTAGTTTAGCTTTACGAATGTCAAGTGAATGTACAGTGGATGTTGCATTTTGTGTCAGAAATAACTGCGGCAGACGTTTCCTGTGTCTTGTTTACCAGCGGCTCAGTGGAGAGATGGGGGTTAACTCCGGAGCGAGTAACGTTATCGACTCCGACCCAAGCAGGAAATGTTAACACAGTGGTTTGTCCGTTCTGGGCTACTGTAGAAACATGGTGGCCGGTTCCGTGAAGAGGACCCGCTCCATATGTAGATGTAAACGTCTCTTTCTAAGGTAACGAAAACACAACGATTCTTAATTTCAGGTGATTAAACACTAAAGAAAACATACTTATTAATATTATAATCCATTTCTGCCAATAGATCCCCCTAAATGTTACACACTGTTCCTTTAATTACTGTGTTATTGATGAGTTCCCAATGGACCACATGCTAAAGTTTTGGCTAGTTAAAGGGTAACGTTGGTATTTTTCAACCAGGAGCCTATTTTCCCATGTTTTTGTGTCTAAGTGACTAACGGGGACAACAATTTCTGAAATTGGTCCAATGTTGAGGGAGAAAAACTGTAATGTAATCATTTGGGGTAACTTGGTACCGTCAGTTTACGTCCACCTTAAGTGCTTCTTTTTGCCACTGACAGTTTTAGATTGTTTTTATAAGTGTCTGACAACATTATGGAAAGGATCCTACGGAGAAATGAAACCTTTTTCTTATCTTTCGCTTCCTATTTGTCATTGTGTAATATGACTTGTTGCCAGAAGACAACAGTGGAAACGTGAGCGATAGTGGCGAGGGAAGTGCCACGGGACACCGGTGTTGTCAGAGTTTGTTGTGTTGGAGCACAGAAAGCGTAGCTTAGTTTTAACTAAAAGATTTTCAATGTCATGGCTGAATATTTAAATGATTTCAACAACGTGGATGCTATGTGACATTTCACAACAAGACTTCTCAGAGCGAGACACACAATAACAAACAGACCGGATCAAGCAAAAGCATTTCATTTCTCTGTAGGGTTCTTTCCATAATGTTGTCAGACACTTGTAATAACAATCTGAGCCTGTCAGATTGTTATTACAACTTTTAGTGGACGTAAAATGACGATGCCAGGTTGCCCCAAATGATTATATTATAGCTTGTTTAGCGGCTGCAGCGCTCTCCCTCAGCGCAGAACAAATTAAAAAAATTGTTGTCCCCATTAGTCACTTAGACACAAAACATTGTAAAATAGGCTCCAGGTTGAAAAATACCAAAGTTATCCTTTAAAATGCAGCTGTTCATTCACACAACTTGACAGACGATCCTTTACCTTTCTGAAACGAACCATCGGATGCTCTTTTGTCTTTGAGGCAGCTAGAATTCAAAAGAAAATAAACAAATAGAAATACACAAATAGGATGAGTACCCCACCTCAGTTATTTCAATGATTTTGTTCCTATTTCTAACGCTGCATTTGCTGATGATTTTCACGATATTGCACACTCATAAACCGACATACCCCAACAGTTGGGACAGCAGGGCCTCTTCCTCTGTTTGTCGTACCACGTGCCTGTGAAGGAAATACCACATCTGGAACAGACCCTGCAGGGAAACATGATAAATGCTCAGTCCATCTGCACAGATCAACAACTCACCACAAACAAACCCCTTTTGATTAAACTGAAATACTCAAGTGTCTTGTTAATTACGTCAGCAGTTTTAATAATAAGGTTAAATGATTGACATGAGAACAGAAGTAATTATCAACTAACAGCGTGTTGTCCTCCGACCCAACGTCTCCATTTATGGAGGGGAGCAGGAGCGCTTTGGATGATGATGATGGAAGGGGAAGTTTAATTTTATCTTCCACTGGATCCTCATTGCGATAGCCTTGGGTTGGAGTTCCTACTGTGCTGTGCAAGGAGAAACTGGTCTGGTTGGAGTGGAAGCTTTTGGGCCCCAGACTGACGGGGGGTAGCACGTGGTGGGAGTCTGGCGTGTCGGCCCCCTCTCCTCTCTCCATGAAGCTGGACTCTGATGAAGAGCGCTCCCGGACTTTTCTCTAACGGATTAGAAAGTGAGGAAAACTAACTGTAAGACAAAAACACACATACCTTAAATGTTTGAAGTGATAAAAGAGGCCAATACCTTCGCTCTGTTTCGAACTCTTATGTGTGGTACTTCGCCTTCGAGAAACTTTCCTGACTTGTATTCAAAGGTTGACAAGTCAAGATGTCCCTCCAGCACTGAAGTCAGTTCTACTCGGCTTCTCACTCGATCGCCCCGCGGACTGCGAAAGACAAAAAAGAAAAAAACTGCAAAGAGCTGGTTGACAACTGCGGCAACACAATTTTGAAAAAAATATCTAATTGTGATTATTTTGACTGATTTTACTATTATTTGCGATATTAGAGAGAATGATAATTTTTACATCATTATTCTCATTTTCATTGAAAAAATATTAAAATGATTATGGTGTGACTTTTGCACCTTTCTGTGTGGAGTTTGCATGTTTCCTCCCCACCACCAAAACATGTAGTGTCTGACTACAAACTACAAAGAGTAAAACGAGTGGCAGAATGTAGTTAAAAAGTAGTAAAATCTCAACACTACAAACAACATTGTTGACCACAATGTAAATATATGTTAAGGTAACTGTACATTGGGATTTCTTACATTTCTACAAGGCAGTATTTACCTCATGTAATATACATCCTTCTGTCCAATGCTTGAACCTGAGCGCCGTACAACTTCTTTGCGTTTCCAACCCTCTCCGAGTATTGGCCAGTCGTCCCATCCTTCATCAGGATGTGATCGCTTGCGGCGGGGAAGCTGAAACCTGAATGTAAAAGAGGAGATGGCAGTTATACATGTGAGAAATCTTTATACCACGTGGGAAAAAACAGACTGCACGTGAAGCCATCCGAAATGCTAAGCTATGTTGTGTGATACATATCTGTTTAGTACATGTACATCACCACTGCCAGCTCTGCAGTGATAACGATGCTTGCACATGGCCATAAAAATCAAATCCAAAGTTAGCTCATTATCAGACTACAGTACAAGATATAAGGGCAACCTACTGATAAATCTTTTTGCGCATCCTCTCGCTGCCCGCCACGCTCTCACTCCTTTCACTTTCTCCCGCCAGGCTCTCATCATCATCATAATCATCATCCTCAAGCGGCTCAAACCAGTCAACAGGAGGCTCACCGCCAGGAGCCTTAGCATCCTCCTTTACTTCTCCTGGAGGTTCCTTTACAGGATCTGAGCTGGGGGTTTCCTTTGTTGCCACGGGTGCCACAAGTGCCAGAGGCCCCTTTGCTGGTGCCACAAGCGTCAGAGGCTCCTTTGCTGGTGCCACAAGTGCCAGAGGCTCCTTTGCTGGTGCCACACGTGCCAGAGGCTCCTGTACTGGTGCCGGTGCTGGTGGTGCCTCAGAGGTTTTTTCTGGTTCACTGCTGTTCTTCTCTGTGGTTTGTCCCAAATCCGTTTCCACAGGCTCTTTGTCGGGGACCATGTCAGTGACCGAGGGGGTCTCAACTGGTTCCTCATTCATTGTTGCACCCCTTTAGGCTACAAACTGTTCAAATTGTTTTCCTGAAGACAAATCAGATATCCTCTATAGTCGATCTCGCATCCCCATTTAAAGTGGTGTATTTTCACATTGTCCGTGGATGGAGCCACTTGACTTTGGACCACTGATGTTTTGGGGGGCAGGCAGGTGAACCATCAGGATGGTTGACAGCTGCTCAGAAACCTGGAAAAAGACGACACTGTTTAGAAAGTTTGAACATGTGCAGTAACGTTTACAGTATGTAACGTCAACCTAGCTTGTTTGTTAATTTTCTTTTATTTATTGAGAAATTTACATTACAATATGGCATCGTACAGAACAGTCCACAACTACAAGGGAACAGACAAGCCTGGAAATTGGCGTACAATGCATAAGAGTGTGGATGAAGAGAGAGAAAAAAATAAATAAATAAATAAACAAAAACAAAAGTAAGTGAATGTGTGAATAGTGCTAATAGTGCTATAGGGGTTCTCTGTAAGGTTAAGGTCCTCAACTAACATTGAAAGCTTCATAGCTTCATTCTTTTTCTTCATATGTTTCACAGATGAAAAGTAAAGACACAGCTCCTTATGAAAAACATAGACATTTGGTCTTGATTTCAGGAATCAATTTTTATGTATAAAAAACTTTCCAAGAATGATAATGGAATTGATTGCCAGGTCATGTAACGGGATCTTTGACAATAGTACCAAATATAACATTTTCCTTTGTTAGATTAGAACAAAAATTACAAATTTAGTGGACAACCAATAATGCAAATCATCCCAGAAAGCATTAGCAAAAATACATTCATAAAATAAATGTTCTGTAGTTTCAATGTGTTCATCACAGAACGAGCAGTTATTGTGATCAAAACCAAAACGGTTTCTTAAGAATTCAGCAGAGGGGTATATTATATATATTTCATTGAGAACCTTAAAGTGAACCTCCTTTGCTTTTGGTGCAATATAGTTTGTTTGTTACTGTAATGTTAGCTTCTAACACAACGAGCTGCTCAAAACATCTGTTTACTCGATGACAGCCGACTCAACGAGCAGACATTCACAATATGTCAAAGTATATACAACACAGAACTAACTACAGAGATAGTATGTAACATATATCCCCATATAGTAGACACTATCTTTCATAAACTAACATTATATGTCTTAATGTTAGCTAGCGGTGGTTGTAACGGTTGTGAATATTACCCAGCATACCCAACATCAGCGACACAAGCTAACATCACCTGATAAAAACACGGTTACTGCTCTAATCTCTGATATTAGTGATTATTATTAATAATAAGTAGTTTAGCAACAATACCACATAAATACTTGGCAGCTGTAGTAACGTTAGAAACAATGAAAGTGAAAGCGGGAGTAACGTTAACGGTTAGCCACCGCTAGCATGCTACTAGCTAACAGCGTTCCACTTCATGGTTCCTGTTATTGACATTAAATGTTCCTCTGAGTTAAAGAGCCAGTTTAGAAATGTTCGCGGTTAAGAGGATGAATAAACACACACACCTTTAAGGTAATATTCCTCTAGATGCTCGGTACTCTGATCACCACCGGGAACCACTTTAGAGCTGCTAACGAGGCTAGCTAGCTAGCTACCGAGCATCTGAGCGCTACCGGAAACAGTTGTAGAGCCGAAGAAGACGAAACCAGACAAGATGCAAATCCGTTTGTGCTCCATGATGGATGGAAGCTGTGACCCTAAACCCAGGGGTCAGCAACCTTTACTATCAAAAGAGACATTTTAGGCAAAAACAAAAAAATCTGTCTGAAGCTGCAAAACATTTGAGCATTGTGATGAAGGTAACACAGTTTATAGTCTAAGTATATAGTATATAAGTCGAATGCAGTGAGGGACAAAGAGACAATGTACTTCGGAGTATTAGGGCCACATTGAGGGAAAAAACATCTGAGATTTCAAGAATAAAGTCATAATATTACGAGAAAAAAGTCATAACTTTACGAGAAAAAAAAGTCGTAATATTAAGAGAATAAAAGTATAACTTTGCGAGAAAAAAAGTAATAATATTACGAGAAAAAAGTCATAACTTTACGAGAAAGAAAGTCATAATATTACGAGAAAAAAAGTAATAATATTACGAGAATAAAGTCAAAACTTAACGAGAAAAAAGTCATAATATTACGAGAAAAAAAGTCGTAATATTATGAGAATAAAGTCATAACTTTACGAGAAAAAAAGTACTAATATTACGAGAAAAAAGTCATAACTGTATGAGAAAAAAAGTTTTAATATTACGTGAATAAAGTCAAAACTCTACGAGAAAAAAAGTTGTAATATTACGAGAATAAAGTCATAGGTTTACAAGAAAAAAAGTTGTTATATTACGAGAAAAAAGTCATAACTCTCAGAGAAAAAAAGTTGTAATATTACAAGAATAAAGTCATAGGTTTACGAGAAAAAAAGTCATAATATTACGAGAAAAAAGTCATAACTTTGCGAGAAAAAAATAAAATAGCATGTAAAATTACTACTTTATAATATTATGATTTCATTCTCATAATATTACGACTCTATTCTCGTATTATGACTTTATTCTCGAAATCTCAGATTTATTTATTTTTCCTTAATGTGGCCCTAATACTCCGTTGTACCATAGACCTTCAACAATGATAAATAAAAATGAAAATGTAAACAAAAAACAGTTATTCATTTCCATTTTGAGGAGCTAAAGAGGAGAGGAGCTAAAGAGCCGCATGTGGCTCCGGAGCCGCAGGTTGAATTACACTTTTCCATTTTATAAAATCTGGTTGGTTTAGTTTTTTCCACATTTTGTTATTTGCTTCAGTGCTGTGATTCTGAGTATTCTAAATAAGTAACGTTCATCTTTACAGGAGACCAATTGGAGGTTTCCCAGAGTATGATATGCTCTGCTTTTCAATTTAAGTGACTTAACCCCCATAATGTATTGAATAAACTCAGTTTCATGTGACCCGGAAGTGGGAAATGCATTACAATAATCACTGAGATGTAACCGTGAACAACAGCCAGGCCTTTTTTAGCTATATCAGAATCAGAATCAGAATCGTGTTTATTGCTAGGTGTAAGAGGTATACACTAGGAATTTGCTTTGGTTTTGTTGATGAAAATAAGCAGTATAATAACAAAAGAATAGATAAATATATATAAAAAAATATCAGCTAGCCTAGCAACATAGTATTTTCATTATACATCACTCAATAATGAATTTGCTTACTCAGTTCAAACATTCACATTCTGTAAGGAGAGAAAAGTAGAATAAGGAATAAGCAGTTTGCATACGAAAGGACGACCCGTCCAATCAGCAGGCGGAAGAGGAATGATTCATCTCATCCCGTCTTCATCCTCTTTAATCGCACGCTTCGTTTATTTGTCATTTAACGGTGCTGCCTTCAGGGGTCATTAGAAAGAGGTGTGCTCGCTCTAAACCGCTGGGAGCGTTGTGTGTTCGTCTGTGGTAGATAATCCTGGGGATGTCTCGACAGTGAGGAGTTGTCAATGTGTGACTTTACAGGAAGCACAGCTTGGAAACCATCACCTACCTTTGAAATGAATTTGTAATATATATTTTGGCCCTTTATTCAAACAATATTCTACTTTCAGAATCAAATTAAGCAGCTTTTGGTCTGAGAAGCAGGAATTTAGGAGGCGTACATGAAGGCAACAGTGCTTGTTAAAATGAAAGTTAACTTTTTACTAAAAACAGGTTGTCTTACAATAACAGTTTGTTGTTGAAAAAGTTGTGCAACACTACAAACTAACCTTTGTGTAAATAGTGTAAATCAAATCATTTACTGCTATTAATGTAATAAAACAAATAAGATATATTAACAGAGGATTGAACTTGGATTGCTTTTTTGTACAATGGAAACTTTTCGAGGTGGGAGATGCAAAGCTAGATCAAGTGTAATATTAACATATAATCAATATATTTATCTGTATGCATTCATTTTAATCAAGGAAAACATATTACTTATGATCAGAAAGTAAGTATACTAATGCACCAGAACTAGGGATGAGCCGAATGCTTCGAAGCTTCGACCATTGCCATGGTATACAACCTCCAAATCACTATTCAAATGCTTTGTTTTTAGATTTTTTATATACAAGTATGTTATAATAATATATAAATCCTAAGATAGCCCATGAAATAAGGAATAACCCCACAACATTATTCATATTTAACATGAATTATTAGTTATTCTCAGACAGATATTGCTGTTTTTAGACAAAAGAAGATGTCAGCGTGCTGCTCCACGAAGCTTCGAATACTTTCGAATATTTCTCACCGAAGCTTCGAAGCCCAAAAAATGGTGTTCGGGACAGCCCTGACCAGAGGGGGGGAAATGGTCACAAGATTCTGTCTCTAAATCAAACCAATCAGAGAGCTCTGCATCTGATTATTGACCAATCAGGAACATCTCATCCTTTTAGGAGAAGCGTAGTACGAGAGGTTTTAAAGATGATGGTGGGAGAAATATTGTTCTACATTTTGAATCCAGATCTGTGTTGTACTGTAAAGTTTTGTTCTTCTGTATTTCAGTTCGGTTCCTACGAACCAACTAGTGGTTATTTTGTTAAAGGAAATAGTCTACCCTGCTATATCCATGTTACTTTACAGTTTTTTATGCATTCTTTCTCAGCCTTTCCTCCCTTACATCCACTCACACACCATTTTTTCCCCTTTGAAGATGGCAGTGATTGCTCTGGTGTTCGTGGTCGTGAAGGATGGACCAATTCAAACAGGCTTCTCTGTCAGTTTAAAGCACACATTCTTGGTTTAGTTGCATTTCAAGCCAAGTTGTAAGAGTCATAATAATCAAAGCGTCCTGTGTACATCGTATGTAGAAAGGCAAATAGAAAAAAAATGGAACAAATAACAACACACACCTAACCCGAAGCAAGTTGAAGGTGTTTATTCAGGGCAATCATACCAAAAACAGCTGTTTTCAATCAGCAGCAGTTCATCTACCACAGTCAGGAAAAAATATATATCCATTTACCTCTTACATTAATTATCATACAAAGATTCTAAAATAATTATCTAGTTAGAAAAATCAGTTTTCATCCAAATGGGTAGTCATCGTTTAAATCATTAACACTCAGATCTCACGTTGCGTACGGTGATCCACAGATCAGAGAACAGGCGCGGACCAGGTCGACTACCTGTCCTTGTTGCTACGGAGATCGGTTGTCACGGGGTCGTGCTGGATAGTTTGGTGCAACATCAGAGCGAGCAGACCGGCTCTGTTGGTCATAGCAGTCCTGACATTACGCTCCTGTTCAAAGAGCTCGTCCAACTTGTACCACTGTGGGTGAGGAAAAAAAAGGTTACAGTTGAAGAATTATATTAATCATGAGATAATTATCACTTCCCTCATTGTGGGTCGAGGGCATTTAGGAGATATCAACATAAACTCTTCTTATATCTGATGTGGGACTTTCTTTGATGGCTCCAATTGAAAGGATGCAGAATTTCTAATAAATATCACAAGTTTTGTACTTTGAAACCATAGATTATATAAAGATGGACGACATGACAGCTCCCCAAAAGTGAAGCCAAAACATCTCGATCGCCCCCTGGTGGCTGGCTGCAGTATAGGTCATAAATCCCGCCCCCTCCATGTTAGTGGATGAGACATGGGGCAAAATAAAAAGTCAAAGTACACGTCAAATACATTTTTCCTAAAGATGGGAAAGTGTTCATTTTTGTGATAAGTTTGTTTTTAATTAGTTACTTGATGCTATAAAAAGGGGGTGAGACGTCATGATTGACAGCTGCTCTGAGGGAAGTAGTCGCGGAGCCGGAGGCTCGGGAATTGTACGAGAGAGATGTAACATAAACTTTCCATAACCGTCACGAGTTTGTGTAATAGAATGTGTCAATTTGATCATATATGTAGTTATAGAGATATTATGGTGAGTTGTTGTGTCTTTCTAGCTAGTCTACTGTGGTACTAACGTAGCAATTAGGTGGTTCATGCTAACAAGCTGCGGCTCCATCTTTATATACAGTCTATGGTTGAAACCGACCCAACAGTCATGATGTTTGACTTACCACCCTGACTCGCTCCAGGTCCACCTCTGCTCTCCTGAGCTTCTCCCAGTTGTAATGTTTGTTGCATTTCCTTTTGGAGACCCTGCAGTAGTCTCCAGTCAGCTCAAACACGTTCTTCACCAGAGGACACCCACACACCTCGTCCTGTGGGATCTAGTGACCAAAACAGAAGAGAAACAAATGAAAAAATCTCCACACAAACACTACTTCATGTTTAGCAGGTTAGTACTATCAATATTTCAAGTTTTAGACCAAGTGAGCAGTTTTTAGTGAATCATAAAAGTGTCTGACGGGTTTCCACTGACCTTAGGATCTCTGGAATGTTCTGGACACAAAACCTGAAGCCTCTTACAATACGTTTTGCTTTGGGGATTGTACACATCGCAGAAGAGTCTGGTTGCTCTGTGGAAAAAAAAAATGTTAGTAAAGCAACTGCAGTAGGGAAAGTTGCTGTACATTTTGAGAAGATTTCTTTTTCTTACCCTTCTATCCTTGTAGGGTACATGGAACCAAAGGAAGTCTGACTCTCATACTGTCAAGAAAATAATTAGGGAAAGAAACGTTACAAGTAGCCCATATGTTTTTGTTTGTGTTTATATTTGATGCTTAGAGGCAGAAAACAGGAATTCAAAATCTACTCACCTTTGCGTAACATCTCTCCATATGTCTCAGCGCCACTTTTGGATTGATGGGATGACTGCAAGACACACAGAAGATCTGCAGGTCTGTGTCTTCGCTCTCACCTTCATTCACCTGCAAACAGAGCCAAAGCTTTTTATCAAAACGCGTTACCTCTGCTCTTTTTCAGCAGCCTCAAATGAACAAAAGACTGCCTGAGGTTACAGTTTCAAAGCTGGCCCTGACTTTGACAAGACCCACAGGGGAAAACATCACGAAAAAGCAGTTACAACAGGACAAGCTGAATGAACAAGCACGCAGGCTGCTGTCAGCTCACCTCCTCGTCCTGCAGAACCGCCTGCTGCTTGGCCTTGGCGATGATGCCTTCCAGTTCGTGGAAGCGTCGCTCCATCTCCGTGAGGCGCAGCCGGGCGTTCTGCTGTTCCCGACGGATGCGCTCCAGCTGCTTCTTACCGTGCTCCTCGGCGATGCAGGGGCTCTGCTGCCACTGCTGGATACGCTGAGGGAGGATCTCGTAGATCCGGCTGTGGAACAAAATGCACACAGGTTAATGCATTTAAACACTTTCCATGGGACACTACACTGAGGATAATGATGAGAAAGACAGAGGAAAAGCAGAAGAATAAACTGTAATACTTAAGCTTTGTTTATACTCGTGCGAGGCACTGAGGCGCAGGCCTCCACAGATGGCGCGCGAACTACAAGCATGCACAAAGGCGTTTACATTTACAGCGCATTTTTTGTTGCAGTATTCTCCGAAATAATGCCAATGCGCCATAGACCAAACACCTCAATGCTGAGGAGGAATTGTAATTAACTGTAAACTCATCTCTCACATTCATGGACATACTTTATCGCCTTTATACAATCCCTGTAAAGAAAAGAAGTCAAGTATTAAATGTATTATAATGAAACGACCGTTGAAAGGTTTAATATCATTTCAACAATTTCATTCGGCTGGCAAAATATTTACTCACATGTAGATTTTTAAGATCTGCTGCTTTTAAAGCACTTAAAAATGAAGCGGCTGTCTCTCCAATTCATTATTTTACTTATAATTTACGTTATTTGCTTTTATCTTATTGTTGCAGTTATGTCTGAATGGCAATCGCACGCACAGCGGGCGCCTAGTTACAAAAAATTCAGAGGTACAAGTACAAACGCTGCAACAACTTGCTTTACGCACAGTACGTGATGATGTCATTCTTGGCATTCTTGGTAGTGTTGCGCCGGCAACACCACGACAAGCAGAAACCCAGCTTTAGTTACATATCTAAACAAATGGTTCAGGTTCAGAAGTTTCCAACAAAAGCTAATGTAACACTAGTAAATCAGATCATTTTACCAGTATTTAATTCTTCTAGCACTAGGTGGAGCAATAGTACTATCATTTGAATACAAATGGGGGATATAGAAGCAAACAGTTTTTGACCATGCTGTTTATGTTTATGTAAACAAAGGTGGTTCCAATTATTGAAAAAATAGGAAAAATACCTCCAATGAGCAGCAAATAAATTAAACTTCTATTTAAATTCATAGATGTTGGCTTTGTTTGTTCTAAGCAGGCGTCCAGAATACAATATCTAACCTAATAGAAACACATTAATGTATGAAAGGTGAAAGTAAGAGTTCTTACTTGGCAGCTAACTTCATGCCACAGTCCTCGGAGCAGTATTTGGAGTTGGGTCTCGCTGCGCCCACACAGCTCGGCCCCAGACACTGACGCTGTCCGGTGTTGTCCCGGAGCTCGCCCTTCTCACTGTATCTGGTTTTGTCTTTGTGCTTCTGCTTCTGTTTGTGGCGCCTTGACTCCTTCTGAATAGTTAAAATAGAAGACTAGGTAGTAGAGCGGATGTTACTATATGTGTTATTACCATTTGCCACGTTAAAACCGGGCAGCACTTCAGATAAAAATGGTAATTTCTACGAGGAAACTTACTTTCTTGTCAAACTTCTTTTCACGTCTCTTGACGTGCTTCACCTTGACAGCTTTCTTACGCATGACAGGACTGAAAGGCGGCTCATCACTTTCATCACTATTCCATGCCTGGGTGACAGGATAGCAAAAAAAAGACTCAACATAGAGTTCCTGATTTAGCTGCTGATTGAGTGCATCTAAAATGAGCAGGTTTATATGCAACAAGAAGGTGTCAAATGTTCTGCTACCATGTTGCTGTTAAGCCCCGCAGCCTTGTACTGCCGGTAGAGATCCGCCTCGCTGTCGTAGTCCTCGGAGTATCGTCTCCGTCTGTGGTAGGAATTGTCGCTCCTTTCATGCAAAGCCATTTCCTCTTCCTTCACACGCAGCATTTTCTGTACAAAACAACAAGCAACAGGTTGCACATTTCCAATGCAGTCACAGGTGAGTGAACAAATACATCAGCTATTTGCTTCAAGAAATGAAATTCCTTCATTTAAAAACAATACCTTTTTTGAACTGGCACCTTGCAAGTAACCTGACCTAGCAGATGGTTTGTTACACAGAATCACCTGAAAAGCCATCATTAGAAATTGTTTGTAAAAGGGCAGGCACTTTCAAATAATACTTGGCAGGTGATTGGATGAACCATCTGTCAATCAAACTAAAAGCCAGTCGGGAGAAGAGCGAAAACATCTTTTCCATTGAGAAAAGCCTTCAGTGCCGTTCTTTGCTCTTCTTTCAATGAAAAAAAATGATGCATTATTATTACTAAAGTTAAATAACATTCTAGTAAAGGATCGTTGTAGGAGCTTACATGTATTGACAAGTTAAATCTACAATTTTCAAGACCTTTCAATGACAAAAAGAAGTGTAACAGTGCAGAAATGTCAAATATTCTTCTACACTTTGGTGGCCTAATCATATTTGAAAACAAAATATAGATGAAGTGACTTACCCTGGCTCGAACCTCACATTGCCTGAACCTGCACTTCTGTCTGATTTTGTTGGGGCCTCCGAACTTCTTCATGTCCTTGCAGAAGTCACACAGGGCACAGTCTTCAGTCCTCCTGCAGGGCTCACATTCCCCACACATTCGAACTGAACGCTTCACCTGAGGGGAATCAAACAATGGACGATAAGAGTCTTTGCATCCAAAGAAATGTGCATTGTTTTACATCCTACATATTCACCTAATGCTTGACAATGGGTAGGCGTCGCTGTGACACAAAGCAATATGTGTTCACTTTAAAATGAGGTTATGAGTTGAAAACTTCTGTGCAACTATAAAATTGAGGAGGACGAAAGACTCAAATTGTTAGCTGACCAATATGGAAAACAAAAGTGACGTTATAACATTATTCCATAAAAACTCACTACAAGTAGCTTCTGCATCACTACTCCATACAACACAAGGCTTGTACTTTAAAAATGACTGTAAATCAGGTATATTTGTAGTAAACCTCACTGTTTTTATTCATATGCAATTCTCGTTTCCCTCTTTGCCTCTTGTGAAAAATTGTTGTTTCAAAAACATAACTGGCTGTATTATGTAAACGTGTTCCTATATAAACAAATAAATTAATACTAATGCTAATATTAATGCATGTAATTGTTCTTCGTGTCAGTAAGGAATGGCTACATGTTAGACTTTTAATTTGGAAGATCCAATTATCTCATTTCTGTAAGTACTTTATTGATGCTCTTCAGATATTTCAGTCAAACTTAAATATTTAGGTCAACTTACTTTAGACCCACGCCGCCTTTCACTCTTATAGTCAGGAGTACTCGGGGTGCTGTACTGTCTGTCAGATCCTCTGTCTTGCTCAACATCCTTCTCTCTGGTTTTCTTCGATCTATACTTTATTTCCAGTGAGGAGTTTTTATCTGGTGACAGGGTGAACAATGCAACAACGTCGTGTTTATTTCGATTATTTGTGATGTATTTAATGTTAAGCACGGCACTCTCAAATGCTGTGATATGATGTGACAAGAAGATTTTTTTTATCACCTCTGCATCTCATGCAATACCATTCCCGGATTGCCTTCGCCATCTTCTCTGTGATGTTAATGCAGTGGCCGTGGAACCACTCATTACAGTTATCACAGCCACTGTCAACGAGAGAAGCAAATGTAAGAAAATGATGTTGTTGCATCCATACGTAGTGACGATTGAAACAGCAGCATCGGTGTTGTGAAGTGAACTTACATCATGAAGCAGTTGATGTCAGGTTTCCGGCAGATACAGTACAGTGGTGCGTTCTCCCCCTCCATACTGCTGGTCTCCGGCCCTGGTGCGTGGTCGACGTCAGACATTTCGCTGTCCTGAAACAACAAAAACAAACCACAATACAACTGATGGAGTTATATTAAACACCACTGATTAGTTTTTATTGCAGTTTCAGCAACTTATACAATCATCATCACATTATTTCTTACTGTATTTTCATTTTACAGCTGTCTCTTTGTTTTTACACAAAATTTCACAACTTAAAACAAGGGGGAGACCTAAAACACAAAAAAACAAAACAAGACTTCATCTTAAACTATAATTTCAATTGAATTCAGAGAAAATGGGAGGACACATACTTAAACAATCCAAAGAATTAAAATGAAATAAAGTAAAATAAATAAATTTAAATAAAAATAAATGTGGTGAAGGGTCAGAGGTCAGGGAGGGGAAGTGTGTGGAAGGGAATGTGTTGTATGGGTGTGTGTATGTGCTTAGAGAGATGACATGGGTCAGGAACACAGAGATACGAGTATGATCCAGGATACAAAAAATATGCAGGTCCCTGATCACTGTATTAGTATTTATGTGTGTTTTCAATAATAAAACAATATTTTTTGTTTCTAAAGAAGCAAAGCATAGCATTTCACTTTGAAGAGTAGCTCTGCTGTAATACACAGTCTCTGTAGGAACAGCCCATAGTTGACAGTAACTGTTTTTGTTCCTACTTCCTACCTTGATCACATTAGAAAATAAAAACAAGCTAAAAATAAAAGCTAGGATAGAAGCTAAAATAGAGTATAACACACAAGAGTAAAAGCTCTAGTGCAGTATAAGATCATTATCTGGTTTAATAAAAGGCAGCAGCAGCAAACAGGACAGTTTTAAGCTTTGATTTAGAAGAACTCAGAGTTGTAGCGGTCCTGCAGGTTTCTGGGAGCTTGTTCCAAACATTTGGTGCATAAAAACTGAGCGCTGCTTCTGCAAGCTAGCTAGCTTGTCAGTTAGCATCAGCTAGCTAGCTAATTTGTCAGTTAACAGCTAAAGATACAGTTAACATATATCAACTACCTTACTTTGCTATACCAAATAAACACGGTGTCGTCAAAACAAACATTATAATGTAAATATCTAACACTGTAACGTTATTATTCTTCATTAACAGGACGTATCTATTTAACCGTTAGCTAGCTAGCTGGAGTTTGATCACAACATCCTCCTGTTGGATGTAAACTAACGACCGTTTAACGTTATTAATCATCAAATTAAATCAGCTAACTTTGACAAATCGTCTTCTTTTTAATCTCATACTTACCATTATGTGAGATCTGTAACGTTTCACTCTTTGGTCGTTTTATAAAATACAATAGAAACGCGACAAATACAACAGAGAGCCTGTTAGCTCGACAGCTAACGTTCGTTTTTACACGGACATAACATCGACTCAACTCGGCTAAACTCGGTACTACTCGTAGAATACATCGCTGGTCTGTGATTGGTCGTTGGTCGAGTGTACTTCTTCTCTGGTGGCAAATTAATATCCAGTGGTGCACTATTGCCTCCTGTTGGATTTGTTACAAATTGCGTTTCTCAAAGGAGGAAAATACATCAAATCAGTGTTACTATTATTTATTGTCATATTGTCTCATGCAGAGCAATATGTATAATATGATATAATATGATATAATATGATATAATATGATATAATATAATATAATATAATATAATGTAATGTAATATAATATAATATAATATAATATAATATAATATAATATAATATAATATAATATAATATAATATAATATAATATAATATAGCTTTATTAATGGTCATGCTAATACTTGCTTAAAGGCGCTATTGATGACATTGATAATATTCAGCAACTAGATGTTGCATACTCCCTCCCCCGTTACTTCACAACAAGTCATTGCCAGACACTGACTGTCGATCTCAGTCATCTATCCGTTTCATTTGCAACATCAGCGCCAAGCAGAAAAGCTATCCTTCCGCCATTTTGGACTGAAAGCGACTACCGGACCACAGTAAAAGATCTCCCTAAAAATAACATACAAAAGTAAAACAACATTATTTCTATTCTATCGTCATATTCTACCGAAATGGCCTGTGTTGAACAATAACATATTATAAATATAATAAGGGTTTTCAGTCCAAAATGGCGTCTGTTGTCAAAAAACACCAGAATTTTGTCTCTTTGTTTCTATACTTTTTGCTGACGACCCAGAGATAACACGTGATCCCAACGTTGTTTTAGTATTGGCTCACAAGCCTTGTTAGAAGTGGGAATCGAACGTCAGATATCGTCCACAGAGATGAACAAAACATTCATTTTGGACCCGCCAACATTTTTAAAATGATTAATCCACAATCATAATAATTTTTTTCACGAAAAACTATATTTTTTATTCGGCACCTTTCTAAAGGCTCTGTAGATGTATTATTTAAAAAAATATATTTCTCTACCTAAAAATGTTATCAATAAGAACTTTAATGTTTACATTAGATGCTACTATTACCAATGCCTACTTACCACACACACACACACACACACACACACACACACACACACACACACACACACACACACAGAGGGAGAGAGAGGCTTTGAAAGAGCCTCTGTGATGCAGTTAAACCTCTGCTGACAGCTGACACTGAGGGATGTATCTGTGATAAACACTGCATCCTGGATCGCCTACTTCTAAAATATGTCATGAAAAGTGAGTACAATATATTTCTTACAAAATTCTTATCATACAGAGAGCAATAATGAGAAATAAACAGAGTAGACTTTGTGTATTCCTGCACATGACAGTAATGAATCACATAAAATGTATCTTCAATGTATTTAGAAGCACAGTGTTCAAGATTTAATAACTGTCGCTATCTATGCCATTCATCAGAATGTAAATTATATTCATTTCATTTGACGCAATACTACATTATACTCTATTTACATCCTTTATATCCCCTATAACTGATTATACCTCAAATCTATTTTTTAAACTATAACAAATAGTTTATAAAATACTTCAGATAGCCAGAATACAGGTGTTTTCTTCTGTTTTATCTGCAATTAAAACTGTCAAAATGTCATATAAGGTAAGTATTACTTGAAGACATGAATTATTAATGAAAGCAAAATCAAGATCTCACATTCTCATATAGCTGTCAGGATACCCCTGTGCTGCCTTTCATCTACATTATAAATGTTTCCAAAAGGGTGATTAATAATAGATTAACTTCTCTGCTATTTCCAAGATGTCCACTCATCACTAACGGCTACGAAACCTCAGCTATAAATCTGACTCTGGCTCTGTGGTCTCTTCAGATAAACATGAGGTTTAATTCTACATTCAATATATTTTAATTAATTAAGTACATTATTGCAGTTTAAGAAGAGAAAATATGTCAAATTAAAGCATTACACATGATCTGTGAGTGAATTTGAATTATAGTTCTTAATTTACTGTTGTTTATGTCTGTTGCGTTCACCCTGTATGTGCAAATTAATATGCATATGTTCTGTCTGTTTTTGCTTTTTTGTTGTTTGTTTAATATATCATTACTACTATTTAACTTGAATGTTGAAGTACATTTACATGTATCTGTACACATGTGTAATTTTTTCCTCTTTCTTTCTTTTAAAATAATATTTTTTTGCACAAATGGAAAACTTTATACATCTAACATATTGTAATTACACTATAAATTAAGCACCATCTGTTTTTCAATAAAACAAATATTTAAAAAAATGATTAGTAATTAGTTATACAAATTATATATTATAATTTTCTTGGTTCACTATTCTAGTTTTTATTTGTCCTGGTTGCAGTGGTGAAATGTAACTAAGTACATTTACTCAAGTACTGTACTTAAGTACAACTTTGAGGGACTTGTACTCTATTTGAGTATTTTCATTTTATGCCATTTTATACTGCTACTCCACTACATCTCAGAGGTAAATATTGTACTTTTAATCCCACTATTTGGCAGCTTTAGTTACAAGTTACTTTGCAGATTTATATTATTAATAAAAAATAATCATCAAACTATGATGTATTATTGTAGAGTGAGCTACATAGTCGTATATAAAGTAATTCAAATGAGCTCCATCTTTACCAGCTGCAACATTAAAGTGATGAACACATCAATGCATCAATAATTATAATCCAATAAAATAATGTATATTATTCTGAACTGGGCCATTCTGCTAATGAGAACTTTTACTTTTGGTACTTTATTTTGATGTTAATACTTTTGTACTTTTACTTGAGTACAATTTTAAATGCAGGGCTTTTACTTGTAACTGAGTATTATTACGTTGTAGTATTGCTACTTTAAATTAACTCATTGTGCCCGCAACTGAAATTTTCAATTTCCTTTGGTGGAAGTGTTCTCTGGGCTTGCCTAAGCACAAATGTGTAGAAATTGTCGTAATCGCTCAAACTGTTTGGCTGAAATTAGTTTTTCTTCTCACAAAATATCCAATATTTGGGCTGTTTTTGCAATAGACTCCATTATATTTCAGGATTAATAGTAGTCCCATGTGTGATAAGAAAATGGCTGTATCTCAGAAACTAAAAGGAGCACAATCAAGTATTTGGAATCTATTAAGTCATAACAAGTTGAATATCAAATATATGCATGCATATGCAGTGTAAAAAATATATCATATGGAAAAAAAATATTAAACACAATGTTAGCGTTTTTCCTCATTTTTCAAAAATCCTGATTTGACTAATAATAAAAGTGTGATTTTTCATGTGATCTAAGATGTTTAAGTTGTTCTGTTGCCCAAAGTATGTCCGTACCATATGTCAAGACTTTTGACCAAACAGAACACATGTTGTGGCATTTTTCCTTATCATACATCATAAATATAGTCTTTAGGCACCAATGGGTGAAGTAAAAGATCTGAGTACTTCTTCCACCTCTTGGTTGTCTTTCATTTTCTCAAGAGCTTGAAGCAGGTGACATATTTATTTTTGGATGCCACGATGGATGCCAAACTGGATTCTACAGATATGAATGAAAAGATGGATGACGGAAGTGACGGCAAACCAAAGATCCACGACTCACTAACCACTGCTTCGAAGTTGCCCATCATACCTGACGACTCTATCGCAGGTCCAACAGGTATGTTTACAGAGAACAGGGCTTACCGTCATGAATTAAGTAATAAATTACAGTTGCTTAGAAAAGTTGAACTTTCTTTTCTTACAGGATCTTTGACCGAAGTCGTCAGTTTTTCAGAGCAGATCTCGACTGAGGACACTGAATTATCTTCAGCTGACATCTCTGTGAATGTATTCCCAAAAGTAATAGGTACCTTTAATCTATATATGAATTCAATATTAATAGCTAGTTCCTCTAAAAGCATTTTTTAATGATTTGTTTGTTCATTTTTATGTCTGGTGCAGACACCAATTTACATAAAACCCCAAAAGGTGGAGTGACCAGAGCAGTATCCATCTGCAGCCCGTCCTCTGTGGAGCAGCCGAAGCCTCTATGTGCCCTGCTGCCGTCCTCTATGGAAGCCTGCACCGTCTATGAAGTGAGTCAGTCATTCACATCAATCAGCAAGAGTCGAGAAAGCCTCAAAACCACTACAGTCCACACTGAGCCAGCTGGTGACGGTAAGGACACAAAACTGTTGTTTATTCCTTCTTTATCTTTAAATCTTTAAATGCTTTTTCCTTGAATTGAAGCGTTCCTCTTTTCTTTCCCCGAGACCTTTGTGCTGCGATCCTTATGGCCTGCCTCTTCTGTCACCCACTGGACTGTTTACTGGCCATGATGAGAGGGTGTAGCCAGTGTGTTTGGTGGCTGTGCTCGTCGCTGTGCTCATCGCTGTGCGGCTGCGAGCCCGCCGCCACCCTGCAGCCTCTCCTGAACGTCACCCACCGCTGTGACCTCTGCGAGTGTCTGGGCGTTCAACGCTTCCTGTGCGAGTGTCCCGCCTGCGACATCTGCCTTCAGGCCACAGAGTGCCTGGACCTCGCCATGGAGATCTCTCAGATGCTTTACCACTAATGCCGGCTGCCAGTAAAATAACCACATCCGGACACGAGCCAATGGGAATCATTTATTTGTTAAAATCTTCCGAAAGCCAACTTGTAGGGACAAGACACAGATGCTACCTGTTTATGGTTAACAGTCAATGTTAGCACTCAAATATATGTCAGGGTAAGACGGGGTTAATATTGTGGAGAGTATGAGTGGAAAAAGCTGACCATTGGTACTTAATCTTATGGTCAGGCTATTAAATAGGCGTTATCAGTCACTATAAGCCCCATAGATGTGGGTCAATAGGGGCCTACTACACCTACTAGTAGGTTTTGTCATCTATTCACATGGTAGATCCCCGAAAGAAGGTATAAAAGAAGACAACAGCGACCTCTAGTGACCGTAGTAATTATGACAGGAGCAGAAGCGGAAGTCAGGCGCTGTAGTACAGACAGCGTGAAAGTCCATAAAGGGTGGAGGTCGGGGTCAATGGATGGGACACAAAACGCAAGATTAACACCCAGGAGACTGGAGTTCACATCCCGTGTGAAACCAACAATGTGTAGCGGTCTTTTTGTTCGTAGTTATTTTAACCCAAAACACAATGTTTTTCCACTAAACTTAATGGGTTTTTTTGCCTAAACCTAAAAAAGTTGTAGTTTTGTTGATTAAACCCAAAGAAGTTGTAGTTTTGTTGATTAAACCTAAAGAAGTTGGTAGTTTTATTGCTTAAACTTGTTTTTTCTTTTGCCTAAACCTTAATAAGTTGGTAGTTTTGTTGCCTAAACCTAAAGAAGTTGGTAGTTGTGTTGTCTAAACCTAAAGAAGTTGTAGTTTTATTGCCTAAACCTAACTGTTTTTTTTGCCTAAACCTTAAGTTGGTAGTTTTGTTGTCTAAACCTAAAGAAGTTGTAGTTTTATTGCCTAAACCTAACTGTTTTTTTTTTTGCCTAAACCTAAAGAAGTTGTAGTTGTATTGCCTAAACCTAACTGTTTTTTTAGCTTAATTCTAAATAAGTTGTAGTTTTGGTGCCTAAACCTAAAGAAGCCTTTTTGTGAGGTTTCATTCAGTTTTACATGTTAGAACGTGGTGCTTTTAAGTATCACTTTCATTTTTACAACATAGTAGGTGTAGTAGGCCCCTAATGACCCACATCTATGGTGCTTATAGCGACTGATAAACGGTTATTTATTGGCCTTATAACAGTCAAATCGGGTGCAGCAATGCAATTATTAGCACTGAGCTATGGAGTAAAGCTGCTTTTAGCTGAAAAACAAAGTACACAAGTTCTGAGTAACGAGGAGAGGACAACTTAAAATCACTGTAACCACCAAACCACCAAAAAGTAAAGATGTTTTTGGCTTCTGAGTAGTTTAAAATGTATATCAATAACTTATAGGTTGTGTTGGAGGAAAAAAACAAACAGTGCATCAGTGTTAAAAAAAACAAAAACAACTCCACTTATGCAGGTACTTTTTCCAAACACACATTCATTAACTGTACATAAGGTCGCGTTAAGCATCTGACAAATTAAATGCCTTTCTAAACTTTGTGGCTATTTTATTGAATAATAATTTGCATTGCAGGTTTTCACACAACAAACAGTTATACCTTATCATTACAGACGTGAGGCTAGTGGTTGGTTTAAAAGAAGGTCAACGCCCTCTGAATTCATACTACAATGAGGAATAATGCATTACTGGATACATCACTTTTGATCGTCAAAAAAAAAAAAAAAAGCCACAATCTTGGTAGAACATGCTAACCAGTAAAATCACTCAGTGACCACCGAGGTTAACAGAGACAAACAATCACTGACAACACAGATATTAGTCAGGAGAAACTACTTATCAAACTATTATTCAGGTATCAAAAGAACTAATGTAATGAACTACAGTACTATTGTAAAAAGATAAAATTGTTCTCATACTGTCTTGCATTTCTGACTGAGTGACTATATTCCAAAAATAAAATGCTGATTTGTAATTTGTAGCTACTCTGGAAGAAGTCCTGCTTTGGCTAACTAGCTGCAGCAGCAAGTGATTTTCCATTGCTTTTTTTATTACAAATACATGCAAACTGGGCATTAGCTGTCCACTGTGTGTGATAGTAATAAAAACAGACAAAAAGCTCTCATAAAATGCATAGACTGCCATAAAATAAGGTGCAATAAAATTGCTCAAAATAAAATATTCTTATATACAATATGCAGTAAATATTTCACAATGTGCCAATTCACCTTACAAAGATCCCTTCTGCTGCTGCTGGTGAAACAACCCAACATGGATGAGCATGCGACTGCTATTAACAAACCCTGATTCCAGTCAGTTGAAAAAAAAAACATAATATACTGTATGTTGGCATCTCTTAATCAGTTTGTTATGCCAGTGTTGTTGTGAAAAAGAAACCTCACAGCTTTCTTCCCTAAAAATGAGCACATAATAAATTCAAGCAAACTTTATATCCCTCTTAAATCTCTGAAGAAAATCTTAAAAACTATTTAAGAATGTATTCTCTCTTAATGCTAAGTCCATGCCCCTATTATACAATATTTTATTTTTAATAAGATTGCATTTATAAACCCAGACATGATCATCTGACCAGCTCCAAACTGGAACAATAATAATTCGGTCTGTATGGCAAGAATAAAATAAAGAAGAACGTACTTTCTCCTGTTAGTTTTGATCTTAACGTTAGCTATTGTTGCTCTTCTAAGTTCAATTCTACAGTCCTATAAATAGACTTATTTAAGGATAGACTGCACTTCCTGACATTCTTGTCCCTACAGACAGTCTCTGAGGTCATCACAAGTCCTCGTCCATTTCAAGGCTGCTCCTGCGACTGCTGTTTTTAGAGGCACCTGGTGACAAAGGAGAAAAAAGCGGCATCCTATCTGGAGACAGCGTGCACCCGTCGTCCATAAGAATGTCTCCCAGGCCCACGTCAGTGTAGAGTGCTGAGGCGGAGGCGTCGTCTAGCTCGGCGAAGCTCAGGCTGCCCAGGTCCAGAGGGCTGCTGATGGTGACTCCAGCAGGAGAGTCCGAGGAGGGCGGGGACAAAAAGGAGGCTGGCAGAGGCTGCCCGACGCCCAGACTGAGGAGGTTTTGGGAGGAGATTCCTTCTGCACCGGGAGGCAGGGAGGGGATGCTCTGTGGGACCTGCTGCTGATGGAGCAGAGAGGGATCAGGGCTCAAGCCGTGGAGCTGCGCCTGCATTTCCAGTTCCTGAAAAGAACAGCAGCACATTTTACATTCAGTTGTCCTGGAACGACTGAAAATATTATTACTGTTTATGCATTTTGCACGTCATTTCCCTACAATAAACAATACCTTGAAGTGGCAATAGACAAGTTTTTTGCTTCAACTCATCATTATGAAGTAAACGTTGATTGCACAATAATAATAATGATATAGAATAACGACACCATTGGCATGTAGACTGGCTCCCTATATGCCTCGCTTTCACTATGCAATTCTGTCTGCCACCGGGTACCATCTCCCAGGAAAATGAAGACTCGATTTACGGCACAAAGGAAGTGCGTCAACCATTGCACAACCAAAACAGGAAGAGGATGGCGCTTTTGTTTTCCCTGGTAGCTATCGGTAGCTATCCCCAAAGTTACCAAAGAGTATCAATATAAGTTCTTTGCAGTTACTATTCCCAAATGACGGATGGTGGAACAACCGAAGTAACTATGGAAAAAACAAAATGCAGTGTGTCCTGTGTTGTTGGTAGTTGCTACGCTCTGAGGAAAACGGAAAGCGATCCGGTTGTCTTTGCTACAATAACACCACTTAAAAACGCTGAAACTTTGGTGATCCAAAGTGGCAGCGAGGGATTAACCAAGTCAATGTCGAGAACTAATGAAAGTAAATTGCACATTCCTTGGACTGAAACATCACCTCTTTTGGGGCTGATTGTTAAGCTTTACTATCGTTAGGCTGTGCCACTAGGGCTGCATAATTAATCGAATATTAATCGCAATCACCATTTTGGCTTCCCACAATTAAATGAGCATGATCGACTGCGATATCAAGCACTCCCTAAACTAACTAGCCAGCCACCAGGGGGGGCGATCGAGATGTTTTGGCTTCACTTTTGGGGAGCCGTTACTGTCATGCCTTCATATTTTGATGCAAAGACTTGTTAATTAGCAGGAATGTAGTGAAAGTGAAAGCAGTGCTCTGCTGATTTAGTTTTGGAATTTAATTTTAAAAAATTAGGATACAATTGCTTCTAGGAGATTCATTAATAAGGTCTTATTTTGATGCAAAGATTTGTACATTAGCAGGAATGTAGCACAAGTGAAAGTTAAAGTGCAGTGCTCTATTTATTTAAATGTGATAATAATCAGGTTCACAATATTGATCAAAATAATTGTATTTATCTTTTTGGCCATAATTGTGCAGCCCTACGTGCCACTAACACAAATCCTGCATAGTGTACTTTTTCTTGAAAACAAATGTGGTTTTATTATTCTACATTTTTAAGAACAGTTTTCATTGGCTAGCGATCTCCTTTTATTCCTTCTACATTGGCACGCCGCTGCTTTATGGTGCATTATTGTGAACTGTCCATATGTGGGATTGCATGACTATCATACAGCTCCTCTCATTCAATAAGACATGACCAGTTTTTGAGGAAAATTTCAGATCAGTTTACCAACACAAAAGACCTGCAGGTCAAGCTATCAACAGATGAGATGTTAAGTAAAAATGTCCTAAAAACATTAACCGCTAAATATTAATTAGGTTCAAAATATGTAAAGTCTGCATGGAGGCAGGCTTGCATGCTTCATGCTAACTTTAGCAATAACAACTCAGGAAAAATGAATCTTTGAAACAGAACACAGATTCCCACCACACATTCGCTTTTTCATCTCTGTAGTCTGCAGAAAATGTATCACCTAGGCCCGTGGGTTGCATGTAGTCAAGTACGAGAAACAAGCAATGTGGGGATCTACTCATCACTGTGGAGTGCCACTAGTGGTCCAAAACTACCACAACTAGTCAAGCGATGCACAGCTGTTGTATTTCAAGTCTTGGATATGCCGCCCTCTGGCCGACAAATGCTCACCTGGATGCGTATCATTAGACTGTGGTTTGCATGCTCCAGCTTTTTCTGACGCATATCGATATCCTTGGCTCTCTGTTGCTCCTTCTGCAACTTCCTGATGTAGTCTACTGAGGCTTTCAGTATGGTGCCTTTGTTCCAGCGCATTTCGCTGACATCATTGTGATGTCAGTAAACGTATATTGTAGAGGCAGTGAAGAAAAAAAAACACAACAAAAAGAGAAAAAAAAGAGATTTTTACTACACAACAGTTGCAGGGACTCAATTCTTAAAAAAGAAATACTATAATTTGGTAATCGAAAATTTACATCCTGAAAAATCAGACTGCACTTACGGTTGTTCACTTGACTTGGGGATTAGAGTACCCAGCTCCTTTATACGGTCATTGATGTTGAATCTCCGCCTCCTCTCAACTGTAGATGAGCAAGAACGACAAGGCAGAGAGGGAAAGAACTTAAGTTTACCTTCAACAATAACTAAGCAAGCATTGTTTGATATACATGGACATGTTACAGTTAAAAAGATCAAACAGGCAACAGAGCATATCACCTGGGGTGGGATATTATGATTTTGAATCAAGGCATTGCATGTCACGTTTGCTGAAATGGGGGGACTAATGAAAAACTCTGGTAAACTCAAAACCCTAGATTATTTCCATGTGCATACATTAAACCTGTAAAACTCCGACTGACTAAATCCTCAGTCACTGACTCATTTTATATTCAGGATATTCATGTGAATATAAGCACACTTTTCACAACTTCGATACGGCAACAACATGTTACGGCATTCACATTCAACACGGTGTTCAAAATGGTTGAAATAAAGCTCGACTCACTGAGGTTGTGGTTGTCTTTCTTCTGCCTTTCTTTCATTATTGCTTTGACATCTGCATCTGAAAGACAAAGTCATAATGTTACAAACAACTAAATAACATTAAACTTAAAAAAAAAAAAAAAAATCCCCTGAACACTAAAAAAGTCAAGACATGTTTATAAAAGTTAGTTACCAGTAATTTCCCTTTTAACTTTTGGAAGATCAGCAGGACAGGAGTTGCTGACAGTGAGAGTAGTTGCTGCCATTCCAGGGCTATTGTAAATATCCAACAGATTCCCTGGGAGCTACAGGAAAAAGAAAAATATATATGTTATAAATGTTCACTGATGACCATAAACCTAGAAGCACATATGTAAAAAGTAGGTCTTCCCCATCCCTGCTTAAAAAGTTAAAAACAACAAAATTCATAGATTCAGAGCAATCACAGGTATAACAACTACATTTTAAAACTACATTTTAATCAACAAATGCTGTTTAAGGATAAAGCACAAAATCCAACCATTTAATATTCCATTCTTGCATATTAAAGCTGGACAACAATACCTACTAGTGCTATTTCAAAAATCCCAAAAACATTTACCTCACTGTGCTTCTTTTTCTTTTCTTCCAACAGCATCACCATAATCCTCATTTTTTGTTTTGCGGCAAAAATGTTGGCAAGCTCTTTCTTTCTATCTGACCAATTAGTTGTTAACCTGGCAGCTACAATGTACTATTTTATGAGTACAATCCACTCTGTCTCACTTCTCCCTGTCTTGTATCCTCTGATACCTTTACCCCGCCCAGGCAGCACTTTTGTGACGAATAGTAACTGAGTGCCAAAAGTATATATTGACTCCTACAACTTCAGAATTCCTCACATAAAAGAGACCGTCCATTCACAGAAAAAACACTTTGGGTATGAAAAGCTAGTGGGTTAGACCACAGTGTTATCCTATCACTTTACATTGAAAGAAGAACCAGTGAACTGTAGAGGAAACTGTTAAAAGGAAGTATTCATGGTTAAATAAATACATTGTTCTTCGTACCGTGCTGGGCAACTGAAGACCTGAGTCAATCAACGAAATGATGTCGTCATTAAAACTGGATTCAAGGCTAATGATGTCGTCGATCACGTCGTCAATCTAGATAAAGCAGATGAGAGAAAACACAGGCGGTACTAAGTCAGTAAAGTCCTCAGGGTTTAATGTGTCAGAGTAATTAACATAGTGTGCTTTGTAATCTAAAACAGTCTTTAAGTATGCTCTGTAAAGGCTGAACATTTAAACCAATTTAACTAAAGAGGCCTGATTTCAAAGAGAGGGGTGTGTGCAAGAGAAGTGCTGGCATGGTTAAACTGTAGGTGCAGTATTTAACATCTTATTGTGACAACAGGCTAACAAGGGTACGATGACATAAGGCATGCATCAGCGCAGTGGGACCTTCGAACACATCACTGCAGAGCAAACAAAAAGTAATTAAGCTACAAAGTGAGCAGAAGGTTAGACATTTAACTTCTTCAAAATTGCACTGTAATTCTGCAGAAAGGCAACTAATTGACAAGGTTGTGCAACCTGCTGTACCAGCAAACCAAACCCACACAAGAGAAGTTAAAATACTGGTATCAAAACAGGAATTTCACATACTTCCTCCTTGTTGGATCCGATGTTGAGAAGAGCCATAGGACTGTTGGGGGCACTGCTGGCCGTATGAGCAGCTTCAGGGGCAGAACTGGACTGCGGCACAGGGGACACACCCATGGTCTGTGTAACCGCGTTGTTGCCCAGAGTGGTGGAGAGGTACTGCTTCACCTGCTGCCTCTGGGCCTGCTGGATGTGGTACTTGGTGGGGTTCTCCAAGTGGGTCTGCACCTGAATATTTAAAGTGGTGTTAAGGGTTAATGCTCTGAATAGGGCTACCAAAGTTAATGCGATAATAACGTGTTAACGCAATTTCGTTTTAACACCACTAATTTCTTTAACGGATTAATGTAACTTGCGATTTTTAGGTTGTAGCTTAAAGCTTGAGTGAAGATAGTGGTATCATATCAATCTAGAAAACCTAACCATGTCATACTAGCTTGTCGCGAAGGAGGCTAAATAACGCTCCAAACTTGCGCTAAATTTTGGTGAGGAAAAACTGGCAGGGCCATTTTCAAAGGGGTCCCTTGATCTCTGACCTCAAGATATGTGAATGACAATGGGTCCTATGGGTACCCACGAGTCTCCCCTTTACAGACATGCCCACTTTATGATAATCACATGCAGTTTTGGGCAAGTCATAGTCAAGTCAGCTATGATTTGAGCATATTTCTAATGCTAAATGCAGTACCTGTGAGGGTTTGTGGACAATATTTCATTGTTTTTGGTTGTTAATTGATTTCCAATAATAAATATATACATACATTTGCATAAAGCAGCATATTTGCTCACTCCCATGTTGATAAGAGTACTAAATACTTGACAAATCTCCCTTTAAGGTACATTTTGAACTGATAAATACATGCGATTCATTTGCAATTGATAGTGATTAAATATTTCGATAAAATGACAGCCCTGGTTCTGAGATATGCAGACTTCACTAAATAAAGAACACAATTAATGAGCATACAAACAGGACGCTCTTACTTTCAACACCTCCACAGGCACCTGTGCTGGAGGAGGCCGGGCAGCATTTGGGGGCAGTGTGACAGAGATGGCAGGAGTGGAGTCAGAGGCCCGGAGCTGAGAGGCAGAGGCCTGCTGCTGGGCCTCGCGTCTCTCCTGCTCCTGGGCTTGTTCTCGCATCAGCTGCTGCCGCAGCAACACACGAGACGACATGGCTGAAGAGAGCGATCAAGATCTAGGGATGGAGCTGGAAAACAAACACAGAACAAAGGAGCATTATCAATAGGTAATACCAGTAGTCTTTCAAAGTATGTAATGTTATTGTGTTATTATTAGGGCCGAGTCTGACCCGATTGCTTCGAAGCTGCGACCATTGCCATGGTAATCGACCTCCAAATCAGTTTTCGAATGCTTCATTTTTATTTATTTTTTATGTAAGTATGTAATAATAAAGTATAAATCCCCAAATAGCCCGTGAAATAAGGAATAGTCCCACAACATTATACATTATTCATATTCAACATTAATTATTATTAGTTATTCTCAGAGGGATATCGCTGTTTGTCGTGTGTAGAGGTGCGTGACCAACATTACACAGACATTCCGCGCGTCACGAGTACGCATTTTAGCCTTTTCGTGTGTCATTTGTATGCCACGCAAACATCCGCAGTTAGGTATAGGCAAGAAATCCACTTAGTTAGGTTTTGGAAAAACGTCATGGCTGGGCTTAAAATAGGTACGTAAACTAAATCAAACACGTACAGAAACAACATAACACAGATATGGAAAACATGTCACAAATGTCAATAAAAAACACGTGACAAACGTCACTAATGTGAATTACAAATCAAAACAATGGTCAACAACGGTCTCGAACGCTGGTCTCCTGGTTAAATTCCACGATAATGCGCAAGGCGTTTAGCGTGCAAAAAGTATACCTTTTTTGATTTCCGTGTGTCATTTGTACGCCATCTATCCTGTACTGACTGCAATGTAAACGCACCGCATATAAATGCTACGGTAAGAGTTAGTGACGTAGCATGAAAAGCAAAAGAAGACCACTTTTCATACCGTAGTTATTATACAGCTCAAACCTTATAATCATCCACTAAAGTATCCTAGTGATGAAGCGTTGGAGGCCTATCCAGATGTTACTTCCACCGTTGGTATCTACATCATTTCCATTGGAAATTTTGTATTTTCTTAAAAATAATTTAAGAAAATAAGTTGTTAAGTACCAATTAAAGGCTTATGATATAATCTGGACAAATCAGATCATTATTTCTCTATTCTTTGCCAACCTGCACAATCAATCAATCTTGCTCAACACCATCAATCAGCTTGTAAAGCCCTCTCCACCTACTGCACTGATTGTGAAGAAATCATACTGTCTTTTCCAATCAACTTGATCACATCAGGGCCAATATCAGTCCTCCCTTTTCCCGGTGTCACACCAAAATCTATAACCACCGAAGTCTGTGAGTGCAGAGAGTCAGCAACACTGACAATGTGACCCCACTATACCTATCTTTTGCTTTTCATTTAGAGTTTTGTGAATATATATCTTAAGTAAATATATTAAGATACATTTATATTTAACAATTTTGTGTGTTTTCTGCATGGCTTTCTGTCACATTATTACACAGGTACAGTGGAGTCCCATTTTACACTTTTGACGTTGTGGTGGAGACGAGGACACCGAACAGACTGTTATCCATCATGGATAATCCTGACCACCCTCTCCACCACCTACTGGACAGACGGCGGAGCTCTTTCTCTAACGGACTGATTCAGCTTCACTGTATCAAGGACTGATACAGGAACTATTTCCTGCCTAAAGCAGTAACCCTCTACAACACCTCACTCTCAGCTTTATAGTTTCTGTTTCAACCACACTCTATTCTGTTTTAGTCCTGTAATACTCTTGCACATGTGGAATTTGCACATTGGTTAACTACGTCATTTAATATTATTTTAAAAGAAAAGTTGTAACTTGCACACTTTGCTAATGTATAGTTTGTCATTGCACACTTTGCTATTGTATATAGTATGTTATTGTTATTCTATGTTCATATTTCTAAGCTAGTTGTATTAGTCTGGTATATTTATATTGTATTATAATATATTCTTTATATTGTGTATGCTATAGATATAATCTCTAGAGTTGATATGTATATTTATTGTGTATTTACTGATCCTGTGCATTGTCTGGTGCTGTAACACAATAATTTCCCAATTTTGGATCAATAAAGTACATCTATCAATCTATCTATTGTAGTGTATAATCAGCCTTTTTACTGTTATAATATATATTTTATTTACCACTGTGTAGAAGGCAAAGGCCTCTGCAAAAACATGTGAGAACATGTTCTGTGTCCTGTACAATGGACCTCCGTCTCCCCTGTTTTTTATGGTTAGACACCTGCATGGGTCTCTGATGGTTCAAAGTTAAGTAGTGAAAAAGGCCTTATCGAAAGTGTATAAAAGCGCAGGCAGAAAACAAGTGTCAAGATTCTCCCACTCTGCAGACTGGGTGCCTCGTCTCTCGAAATAGACAGACAAGGAACTCAAGAAAAATGGTGTCTTCATTTGCTTATTGAAAAAATACTACATCTATCTATCTATCTATCTTTCCATGTTCTGTGTAACACAGGTATGAATTTATTGAAGTGTCTCTCTTTCTTTGCCTTCCTCTGAGGTGGTGTGGACTCATAAAGACCCTCTTCAGGATCTTACTAAGAGCTGGATTAGTTACTTTACTCCTCACGGATTTCAGACTTTACACACGGGGACTTTTCGTCATATTCACCCTCTCTGAGGAAAATTAATTAAAGCTCTGTCTCACTACGTTTCCACAACAAATGCAGGCACACAATTCAAAACAAGTCATTACAAGTTATGTACAAGAGAGAGTGCACATAACTTGTGAGTATCGTTTCCTCCTCAGGGTCAGTTAGTTTATGTGAAAACAAGTTGACGCAAGCTGAAGGAGCCGTTATTTATGTCCCCAAGCAGAATCACAACATACCATATAGTGAATACAATAAAGCTGAATTACTCCATGCTGTATTCATTTAGGGATAGATTTGTGAGTTCAGTGATATACATAACACGGCTAGCCAGCTTACTTTAAGCAGTTTTCGCAATCTCTATTTTTAGTGAGCTATAATCTCGTGTCATGATGGCAGAGTTCACTTGACAGCTCAGTGCTGCTAACGGGCCCAACTCAGCCAGCTAACGCTCAAACTAGACCAGGGGTCTGCAACCTGCAGCTCTGGAGCCACATACGGCTCTTTAGCTCCTCTCCAGTGGCTCCCTGTGGATCTTTAAAAGTGGAAATGATAACTGTTTATCGTTTACATTTTCATTTTTATCTATCATTGTTGTAGGTCTATGGTACGACAGTAAGACGGAGTATTAGGGCCACACTGAGGAAAAAAATAAATAAATCTGAGATTTCGAGAATAAAGTCATAATATGAAGAGAAAAAAGTCAAAAGTTCATGAGAAAAAAAGTTGTAATATTATGAGAATAAAGTCATAAGTTGAAGTGAAAAAAAAGTTGTAATATGAAAATAAAGTCACAAGTTTATGAGAAAAAAAGTTGTAATATTATGAAAATAAAGTCACAAGTTTATGAGGAAAAAAAGTCTTAGTATTATGAGAATAAAGTCAATATTATAAAGTAGTAATTTTACTAGTTATTTTCTTTTTTTCTCGTAAAGTTATGACTTTATTCTCGTAAAGTTATGACTTTATTCTCGTAAAATTATGACTTTATTCTCATAATATTATGACTTTTTTCTCGTAAAGTTATGACTTTATTCTCGTAATATTACGACTTTTTTCTCGTAAAGTCATGACTTTATTCTTGTAATATTACGACTTTTTTCTCGTAAAGTCATGACTTTATTCTCATATTACAACTTTTTTTCTCGTAAAGTTATGACTTTATTCTTGTTATATAACGCCTTTTTTCTCGTAAAGTTATGACTGTATTCTCGTAATATTACAACTTTTTTCTCGTAAACTTCTGACTTTATTCAAGTTATATTTGGAAATTTTTTCTCGTAATATTATGACTTTATTCAAGTTATATTTGGACTTTTTTTCTCGTAATGTTATGACTTTATTCTGTAAATCTCAGATGTTTTTTCCCTCAATGTGGCCCTAATACTTTGTCGCACATTTGCACTGTGGCCCTCACTGCATTAGACTTATATACTATATACTTAGACTATAAACTGTGTTACCTTCATCACAATGCTCAAATGTTTTGCAGCTCCAGACAGATTGTTTTTTGTTTTTATTTTGACTAAAATGTCTCTTTAGATAGTAAAGGTTGCTGACCCCTGGACTAGCTAGTATTTACAAGGCTGAAGCTTTACTTTAGTTACTAGTCACCAACTGGAAGAGAGTTAGCTGTTGTTGTTGTATGAGTCGTGTTTGAGCAGCTGCTGTCACGGTGAAGTAAAAATAGGAAGTAGCAGTTGAGCTAAGCTAAGCTAACTAGCATCCGTTAGCTTCCCCCCAAAACAGCTAACTTCATGCTAACTAGCTCATTTTAGAGGAAGGATTAAAGACGTACTGTTTGAATAGATGTGTTTAACGTAATCAAAGCCATAAATCTCCGGTGTCCTCCGGTTTCTTTGCCATCGTTAGAGTCTCTGCTCGTCGTTAACGGTCGTTAGCCGCCGCGGTAGGACCAGGCTGAACAGGGTTGTTTATCTGGGCCGACGGGCTGAGGTCATCACACAGATAATGACCCGGAAGTGGTTGGTTAGGAGGTTGCAACATACCTGAGGTACAAAATAACATAAACACTGTAGTAGTTAGATGCAAGATGCAGAAAAACATATATACATACATATATATATATATATATATATATATATATATATATACATACATACATACATATATATATAAAAAATAAAGATAAAAAAATATACATAAATAAAAAAATAATGTATATCTAAATAATCAATGCTGCTTCTTGGTAGAGTGCTAAAAAGTCATGCTAAAAGGTTAAAAGTGAGTTGTAAAAATTGTCCCTTTCCGATAAAAAAAAAAGTTATTATGGAAGTGTCAGGCCCTGCAGGTGCAAAACTATTTATAAAAAAACAATCTGCAATTTGTACAAAAAGCAAAACTTTTCCAATGGTTGTTAGGAATAGTGGCTGAACAGGGATACAATTTACCTTGTGAAAAACTATGAAATAATTATTTTTTATGATGAAAGGATCAAGGGTCCCTGAAGCTAAAGTTTTGCATGTGGATTGATTGTATCACCTTTTTACATCAATCAATCAGAATATTGAAGCTAACTTACTTACATCCAAAAAACACAAAACAAGAATAATGTATTCATTTAATCTTTTATTTTAATCTGAAAATGAGAAGTCCATTGCAGCAGTCAAGGTGTCGGAGAGTTTAGTGGCAATTTTGTCTGCAGAGAAAAAAAGAAAGGAAAACTGTATCAATTTAATTAAAAATCTATGTCAGTTATATCTAGTATTAGACTGAGACCAATATTTATACGAACCAGCTCTTTTCTGTTGCTTTTTCCTCTTCTTGCCGGCAGCCAGGAGTGCCTGACCCTGGTGTAGAGGATCTACACCCAAGATATCCTTCAGATCCGGAGCCCTCGGTGCCGCATCACTTGCAGGCAAGTCCGTCTTTGACCTCTGAGATTTTATATCTACTGTCATTGGTCCAAACTATTTTGAGCAGGAAGGAAAGTTAAGTTAAAGGAGACACATTTTAGAAATTTGTAAAAGTGCACATCATACTGTAAGGACTACACACCTCTGGGTCATGGCCATCCTCCATAGATTCAATTTCGTCTTTAAATTCTGGCTCTTCCGAGAACCCCCCCACCGTTTCCAAGTCAGACGGTGGTTCACCCTGGACGCCTTGTGTCATTCCAGTGGTTTCCATGCAGAATCCCATTTGGATATCAGGACAAGATGACTCTGAAAGACCGCGAAAAACAAATACAACTTTAGAGCAACTACTGATTCTCTGGTGTGTTTTAACAACGGAAGCAAGATAATCTGACAAAACCAAGGTAATCTTAGTCTACTCTATTTTTGAATTATCTTTTATTTTATTTTAGTTTGACTTTTCTATTTAATTTTAGTTTAATGAATTTTCAGAGTGCATTTGCTAGTTTTAATTTAGCTTCAGTTTTTCAGAAAGGTTTTGTTTCAGTTTTTATATATTTAGTTTTACAGTAGCTTTAGTTTGTGTTTTTTAGGGCCAGGTATAAGGTCTCAGAACAATGTAGCTATATATACAAAATGCATAGAGAAATATGTAGGAAGGGCCATAATGTTTAATCATTTCATTCATTTATTGGTAAATTAAAATTTATTTAAATCTCTGCGCTACTTCTGCGGTTCAGTGTCACAAATTTATGTTGTCTCTTTTTGTTTGGAGGAGATATATCATAGCTCAAAATAAATTCATTTTTATTGTTTTTTTTAACCAGGCAATATCTTTTGTTTAGTTTTTCTTAAAGGATGTAGTTTTTACATAGTTTTAGTTTACAAACAGTATTTTTCACTGCTTATTTTAGTTTTAGTTTCAGCCTTAGTTTACTATAATAATCCTGCTCTATAGTCTAATCTAATCTTAACCATGTCTTACATAATTATATTTCAGTTGTCCTTCTGTGACACTATTAATCATCACAAGGAAAAGAAAAAGTTCTCACTTCATTCTAGTTGTGTCTAGACACGCTGATAGGTTCAAGTTTATGTTCTGAGGTTTTGAGATACCTGCCTTTGGAAGTACTTAGTCTTTACCAAAGAAAGTAGCCGGATGAAAACGGTTGACAATGAGGTCTGTGGATTATCCTGAGTAACCGGGACATTGTTTCTACATTCCACTAGAAGTAACCTTTACCTGCAAGAACCTCCTGGTTTCCTTTTTCCAGCTCATCCCAGTCAAAAGCTTTACCCATCTCCGTAACAATCTCAGCGCTGACGTGCGTGGGAAGAGTGTGCGTCTCTGGAGGATGCGTAAAGTAGCTGATCCTTCCCCTAAAGGAACATAACATGCTGAGATTAATACAGTGTTAAGAACTGGTTGATTGAAAAACTTCCAAAATCATATTTTTTTTTTTACCCACCCTGTCCAGTCCATTAACACACTCTTTGCTGCTTTGTCAGTGTCAGGCAGTCCTCCCTTTCTCAGTTTGCCTTGACGTCGAGCGAGCATCGCCAAGAACTCCAGAGCTGTGTGAAAGTCCGAAACTCCATAGTGCTCCAAGATCTGTACATCCAGTAAAATGACGGTAATGGCAGCGTGCACGAGACACAAGCAAGAAACATACAAAAAGGTTTTAACGACGACATGACATACCTGCGCCTTGTTGCAGCGTCGAAGGATGGCTTCAACGGGTGCAAGTGGATCTACAAGCTGTTCGATTTTCACACAGTTGCGAAGAATCATCGCTGCGTCGGTCGTTGAAGTTGCCATGACGATGCCGGGGCAATCTAGAAGCTTGATGTATTTGTCCAAATGCACCTGTTGAAGGCACCTGAAATCCATCAAACCCATCAGCAAGACTAGTAGTGGACAAGCAGGATTTCACGGGATCAACAGCGTACTGTAGACTTACTTGGTGACACCAGGAGTGGCTCCGACACTACACGCTCGTGCCCGTTTCAAACTGTTGATCAAACTACTCTTCCCCACGTTAGGAAAACCTACAAGACAAGAATGGCAAAATGATTTCACTTTGGAAAACCTCACCTTTTACAAAGAAAGAACCAGAGGCCTGTACTACGAAGCAAGTTCAACATACCAGTCTTCTCGTTATCTGGCTTAACTAACCCTAACAACCGTGACTATGCTAAGCGGTCCTAAGACGGTGGTTATCAACTCGGTAAATCAATCCAGGGTTTCTCAGTCTGGCTGTGAGTGCGTTCACATTAACACGGCAGGGTTTGTAGCATATGACAAATCACAAACATGGACAAGTCTACTGTCAGCTGAGTGGCACATTTTACAAACGAAGAGCAAACTATAATATTAGACAAACACGAAGAAGTTAAACACAATCAAGGCAAAAATTAACGTTGTTGAAGCTGCCAAATGCAGGAAGGACAGCTGACAAAAGAAAAAAATTGCCGATGTGCGAATGCATAAATTAACCGACTTAATTGATTTAACGGAATACTCAAAAGTCAGATATACTGTAGTCGTCTAGATGGGGCAGTGATATTACCCAGGTTTTACCCTGAAGTTACCTTGCTAACCCCAAGTCCTGCTTCGTAGTACAGGCCTCTGGTGTATTGTTGGATGTGGTCCTTACCTACAACGCCAACGGTGATGGCCGTCTTTATGTCCAGGTTGCGGCAGTAGTTGCCGAGCAGCTTCATCAAGCAATCTGCACCAATACAAGCGCTGGTGCTAAGAAGCTCTGTGGTGGCCTGTGTCACTGGTACGTTACTGCGTTTCTGTCCATGGCACGAGACAAACGGGGGAAAAGAGTTTATGAGAAATTATGTTATTCCATATAGCTTTAATTATTTGAATTTGCATTTTAAGATGATCAAAATATAAAAATGTAACTGCATACCAAGTTCTTATTCTGCTGCTGAGTTGATGCTTTAAACGCGACCGTAGGAAACTCGTTACGAAGATATTTAATCCACTTTTCCACGATTTCCTTTGACACCAAATCTATAAATCAAAGTAAAACCATCCAAGTCAAGCATAGAATATTTGACACAATAAATAAAACGCTTTACTGTTTTGTATATATTGTACTTTCTAAATTTATTTAGCCAACTTACCAATTTTATTAAGCACTAAAACTATCTTCTTGTTCGTTCCGCTTTGAATGACCGCCTGCTCCACCTGAGGACATCTGCAGCCGAGAGGGTCACGTGCATCCAACACCTCCAAAATCACATCTGAGGCATCCACTACCTTTAAAAAACCCACAATGTTAAATGTTCATAAGTCCATTTTGCACTGTTTTATTACGCTTGTAGACCGGCGGGTCCGTCTTCTCTCCCTATGTGCCTCGACCTTCCCTTAATCCAAAGCAAGTTCTCTAGCTTGTGCTGACATTTTTACTTCTGCGGATATTCCGTATCATAGCAACCAGACACAACCAAAGCGTCAAGCTGAAAAAAACAAACGCTGTGCCTTGTTGCCCTTCTGTGTTCTAGTTAATTAGTTATAAAAAGCAACAATATACCTAATAATAGCCTAACAATAAAGCATATTTATATAGCACTAAAATCTGGATAAATTAAGTAATTTGCACAAAAAAAGGCAACAATATCGCGAATATCATTGTCTCCGCAGGGGAAATTCCTTCACTGAGACAGCCCTAATTGAAAGACAATTGCCTGATTTAAGGTAGTGTGTAGTTTAATAACTACTCATTGACTTTTGACTGCTTTAAAAAAGGTGAAGAGAAAAAGTGCTGAGTGATAAATTTATGTTATACGACTCTAAATTCGTAATATTCATCAGACATGAGCCAGTTTGTGGCGTGTATGGAGCGACTACGTACCTTTTTAAATTCTCTGTAATATGCTTTTCTCGAATTCTCATTTTCAAAATTAACATTCTTCTCCAAACTCTGCATCTCCGTCTCCTGTGAACACAAAGAAGAAAACAGAAATCACTACAGTGGCAGTTTGCTCAGTATGCAGTTATTCTAACTGCAGTCCATTTCCACTGAATAGGCTGACATTCACCTTCTGCTCAAACTCTCTTTGTCGCTGTAGGATGTCGTTCTGAAAGCTTTGCAGATTCCTCCTCTTCATCATCTCTCGTTCTCTAGAGACTTTCTGCCGGTCCTGGAGGTCCTGAAGCTGATTAGGAAATATACAAATTAAGAGATTTGGTTTACCTCAAGAAAATGTCAGCAATGTAAATAAATATGAGCAAATATGAGCACAGGCAAGACGTTGAAATGTTCACCCTCTGCTTCCGGATCTCTTCTGGTTTACTGCGGTCTTTGACAGATGACTGCTCTGAATTCTTTTTCTGCCCTGAAGCATCGTCCTTTTGTCCATCTTTAGTCTGCAGGCAGGAAAACATACAAAACAGCCTTTATTGTAAAATAATATACATTATATTATTTTAGTTCATTATAAAAGGCATCACAATGCAACGGAGGATGCTAAACATTCAATTTATCGCCAAATCTGTGAGTGAATTAAATAAGAAGTTTCCATGCTTCACTGAGAAAATAATACAAATTATAATCAACAAATCTGAAAATCTCTTGAAAATCTGACTTATGAATAAAGACATAAAGTAAAATGGAATGCAACTGACCTATGAATACGTGCTTTAGCATGTTATACACGACATTCAAAAGTTTGGATTCACTTGTTTATATTTATGTTTTTTCTTCTTTCCTTCAGTACTGGCTATTTTAACAGAGATAAAAAAAACAGTATAATTGAGACACCAAATGTATTATTTACATTTGAAATAGTTTTAGCCCCAAAAGAACAATAATTAACTGATTAAAACGTCCATTTAGTTGATGTCCCCACAGTGTTGCATGAGAGGGGAGAATACTGTTGTGACCCCTTTCTCCCCGAAAATACCGTTCGATTTTGAATGTGTTTTCCAGTCCAGAAAATCCCCCCCAAGTGACCCTCGATCATTATTGAACCACAACGGTGCAATTTGGCTCCAAATATTTTGGGATACCGTTTTTCTCTGGCCCCTCTGCAGTTTATTCAGTGGTCAGATTGAAGGTCTAAACTGTGTAGTATGTTCAGCTGATATTCTGTGACCCAGTTCCAACAGTGCTAACTCTAGACTAACTTTTTATTTCTATTTTTAAGTTTTAAGAAGAGCTTTGCTAAACCAACACGCCTGTTAATTCCATCTTATTATAGACATTATTGTGCACTTGACACTGAAATCCGACACATTTTGATGCTAAGCTTCCATTTTACTTTACCAATGACTGAGTGATTTCTTCTATTCTTATTTAACTGTTGCTCAGAGGTATATTTCAGTCTGGTTGAACCATTGTTCAGCATTTTATTCTTCATTTACAAAATATTACTTTTTTTGCAAACTCTTCATACAAAATAGCATATATTTGTAAGTCTATTAAAAACAATAGAGAGTAGTCCTCTCACCATCTGACTGAACCCAATCAAGCTTTTTTGGCAAGAGATTACAAACTTTTGAACGGTTGTGTGTCTTTGCCATGTAGTATCTCATCTATAAACACTGTACAGTTGTTTGGTTTGTTTATGGAGGCATGCACAGTGACACTAAAGCGGCTGAATGCTAAATTTACACCCAAATGAGCTGGAACAGCATCTTACCCACCTTGCACTGGTACTTGGCAGTCTGAGCAATGTCTTCCAGTCAGTGTTACTGATAGATAAACATCCATTTACTATATACTTTAATGTATCTGGGTTGTCCTGACATCAGACTGTGATATTATGTTAGTAAAGTAAAGTAAAGGCTGAAGTAGACAGCAGGTTTTGACTGGTAGCTCCAGCACTAACAGTTAGCCTCAGACAACATTAGCAGGGTTACATTAGTTAACTCTTACCTTTAACTTTCCGAGGAAACCGAGACGTTTAGCTCGTTTTTGTTCTGGAAGAAACAACAGAATTCATTTAAAAACATCCACAGTTATTTAGTGAGTGAATACATTCAGTCAAAGGCCATAAAATACGTACTAGCTTTAGACATAACTTCACCCCTCTGACTTCACGTGTGTGGCAAGGAGGTGGACATGCGCAGGAAATGACGTCGTCCACAACATCCGGCTGAATGTCAAAATAAAACAGCGTTCAAACCAAACGACTTGTTCCAAAACTGGACAGGAGTCGCAGGACCTCGAACCCATCTGCATATAAAACTGTTTTAGGATCCCAACCCAACTAATAAGACATTATCTTAAATATCTGTTTCATTGTTAAAAAAAAAAAGGCTACCTCATAGAAATATGGAGCTATTTTTTAGGCTGAGCAATTGCATGTGAGAGGGATCCAGCTAATTTGGTTGCATATCAATTAATGTATTAAGTAACTGTGAATTAACATTCATTAAAGCTGAAGTAGACGAGATTGGACCAAATATGATTAAAAAAAGTAGTAGTAGTAGTCTTGACAGTAGTACATGAAACAGATAACCTGAAAAAAATCATGTGCCTCTGTGTCCTCCGGTGTCCTCCGGTGCTCCTAACGGCATCTGCAAGATTTCACAGACCGGAGGAAAACAAGCCGTAAGAGCTGATCCGAGGTCTGCTGTCCATCTGCTGTCTATGAGAGCCAGCTGCCAATCACTCGCGAACTCCGATCAAACGGTGAAACTAGGCAGCGCTGATAAAATATGAATCAATATTATGTTACGTTAATCCCTATTTCTCACCTCAAATGTTCTCAGAACCATCTTGAAGGAACGCCAAGTTCTGGTCACATGATCGGAGCACAGTCAATAGGAGCACTCTCTCAATGAAATGACCTGTGTTTGGTCAAAGTTAGATTTTTTAAAGCCTGAAAACAGAGCCATGAGGAGGTGCAGAAGTCTAGTTTTCTCTCAGAACACTTGAATTACAATATGCTGAAAGGTTATTATGGAATTTTCGCCCAATGATGCCAAAAATATACTGCCTACTGAAGCTTTAACTGATGATCTGAATCAAGCCGGTCATTAACTGATCCAAATATTAGTGTATATGTTCTCATCAGTCTCCCAAACTTTGCAAGCATTACTTTTATAAGATTTCACAGCATTTAACAAGTGGAAAAATATTTGTGTAAAAATGCTGTCCCATCCCCTATTACTGCTGTCAGACTACAATCAACACTGCTCCCAGTAGACTGCACACACCCAAAAACTGACAATTTATTCATTCACTCGTTCATGTGCAATATCAACATTTCCTATTTCATATTCATATGTGCAATAATGTGAACCCAACCACTCATTCAGTCTATTTTTTTATCTCTTGTTTTTTACTGTTTACTTAATTTGATACCTTTATTGTTTACTTGCTTATTTATTAGATCTTGTTTTGTTTTTTACTGATGCCTCTTGTTGTTTTCACGATAGTGGAGTTTTTGGTCACCTGATGAACGAAACTCTAATATTCACTCTCCCCTTAACTGCTTCAAAGCTTCGAAGCTTCGACCGTTGCCATGGTAATCAGCCTCCAAATCACCATTCGAATGCTTCCTTTATGTTTTTATTTTTTTAATATATAAGTATGTAATAATAATGTATAAATCCCATAGCCCATGAAATAAGGAATAATCCCACAACATTATTCATTATTCACATTCAGCTAGTCGCTGTCTTTTCTTTCTGTCGTTAAGTGCTGCGCAATTAGCATGAGTGGGTTTATTAGTTTATTCAAGGTTTTCTAAAACCAAAAATAGGTTGAAAGAGGCTAAAAACCTAAGTCAAAGGGACAGTTTGTAGGATTTAGGGGGATTTATTGGCAGAAATGGAAAATAATATTCATAAGCTATGTTTTCATTAGTGTATAATCACCTGAATCTAAGAATCGTTGTGTTTTCGTTAGTTAAGAATGAGCCGTTTAGATCTAAATAGCAAACCAAACACTGGCCCAGAGAGAGCCTTTTGCATTTTTACATTACATGGAAAGGAAGGGGTTGAGGGGTATTATTAGTTGGTTGCAATCTGCAGTCTCACCACTAGATGCTGCTAAATCCTACGCACTGTACCTCTAAAGCTGCGGAGTTGGAAGATTATTCTCTGTGTGTTTTTCTTAAAGGAGCAGTGTGTAGGATCTGGCGGTATCTAGCAGTGAGGGTGCAGTTTGCAACCAGCTAAAGGCCTTCCCTGTGTGCCAAGCGTGTAGAAGAACGTGTAGAAGAAGGTGCTGCATCACCCTGAAGGGGTTTATTTCACAGCAATGACCCGCTAGCTGTACATTATCCTGCTTAATACACAGCTACTTACTTAAAGATAGGGTCGACGATGTTGGAAAGCTAGCATAATTTGAAAGTAGCTTTGCCTCAGGATCTCCATCTAAAACCCCCCCACACACACACACACACACACACACACAGCCACGAGCACCGCCGCATCGTAACTACTTCACAGACACAGAGCGGAGAGAGGACCTCAACTCAACACGCTACCTCATGAAAAGTAACCGCGGCAGTGCTGCTTTTGGCTGAGTTTTCTCTTCCATTCTACAGTAAACGTGTGGCGGCGACGCGCTTTGAGTTCAGGCTGGTGCATCTGATTGGTTCTTTCCAAGCGGACCGCGAGGCAGT